>CAJNJA010084808.1:0-48835 GCA_905231915.1 Symbiodinium necroappetens
GCCACCTCGGCGCCGACGAGGCCCTTGGCCTCATCCATGAGGCGCTTCAGGACCATCTCCACACTGAGATCCGCATTCCTTTGAGTTTAGGGTTTAGGGTTTAGGGTTTAGGGTCTAAAGGGTTTAGGGTTTAGGGTTCAGGGTTTAGAGTTTAGGGGTTTGGGTTTGGGGTCTATAGGGTTTAGGGTGAAGGGTTTAGGGTTTAGGGGTTTAGGGGTTTAGGGGTTTAGGGTTTAGGGTTTAGGGTGAAAACCTTGAGAGTCCAGCTTGCCGGCATACAATCAAAGCCCGTGCTGAAAAAAGGGTCTATAGGGTTTAGGGTATAGGGTTCAGGGTTCAGGGTTTAGGGGTTTGGGTTTAGGGTCTATAGGGTTTAGGGTATAGGGTTGAGATGTAGGGGCGACCCAGCGAAGCAAAAGGGCTCAGGGCGGAGGGTTTCAAAGGTAGGAATCGGATGGAGCCAACTCCAAAGCCCAGAAGAACCCTAAACCCCTAAACCCTAAACCCAAATGATCCCCAGAAGCCTCCAAAAGCCAGAGCTCCAAGACCCAAAACTCGAAGCTCTCATCCAACCGTGCTAAAAAAGCTCAAGCGCGCACAAAAATACCATAAGCCCTAAACCCCAAACCCCCCCAGCCCTCAACACTGTAGCCCAACGGCTAACGGCTAAACCCTAGTCTCTAAGCCCTCAACCCAATGATACCCCCTTTCTCAGTTGTGGGGGAGTTGAAACCCTATCGCGTCCGTTCCTTCGAAGCTACCCCAAACCCTCAACCCGCAACCCTCAACCCTAAAGCCTAAACCCTCAACCCGAAACCCCTAAACCCTGAACCCTAGAATATGGTTTGGGGTATATTTAATTACAATAAGGAACCCCCCAAAACCTTATTCTAATTATTAAGGCCCCTAAATTGCCCTAAACCCTAAACCCCTAAAAGCCCTAAACCCTAAACCCCTGAACCCTGAACCCTTTACCGAGGCGCTCTTGGAGGCCATCTACCGCGTGAAGCCGAAGGTTGGGGCACCCCTCGGGTTGCGTAGACTTCACCAGGGCTTTGGGGAGAGAGGCGGCTCCTTAAGGAGTGTCTATAGTGAGGGTCCTACTTTTTAAGGGTTTCTGTAGGGGGTTAAGGGTCCTACTTTTTTTTAAATTAAGGGTTTCTATAATGTAGGGTTTCGAGTTCTGGGTTTAGGGTTGAGGGTTGACATCCACTTGGATTGCAAGAGAAACGGGCCAAGACTAAGACACAGGAGCCCTGGGCCCAGAAGAGATCCGATTCGGGGCTCTTGTGTTCCGGCTTGAGGCTTCAGGGTGAGGGGTAGAATAACCCAGCAAGGGTTAGTCACCCTAAACCCTAAACCCTACATCGTAAGGGTTCAAGGTTTAGGGTTTAAGGATCCGATCTGTTGTGGCTTCAGGTTCATCTTTTTGGACACATCCACGAGCAGCGTGGGCACTGGACGAAGAGGGCCGGAGGAGGTTTCGACGGCGGGGTCCAGCGACCTGGCGGCAATGGAATACAACATAAGACAAAACAGAATACAGTAGAACCTAGTATGATTTAATATGATTCAATGATACAATATACTACAACAGAAAGTATGATATGACATAACACCATAGGTTATTCATATTTAGTATGGCAATATTGGCGGTGCATAGCTTGAGGCTTAGCACTTAGGGCTTCGGGTTAAGGTAGTGAATCGGCGCGGTAATGATCGTCTAGCTCCATGAGCACCGGTTTCTTGTTCCATGCACGTCTTCCCAAAAGTCTGGTCGACGGAGAAAGCGCCGAAGGGTTGCCTGAACTCTGCACAAAGCCAGGTTTCAAGCTTCACTGACCTCAAAAGGCGTGATGAATCTAGGCAGGGTCGTGTGTGAAACAAGGACTCTGATTTGGGGTGTAGGGATTCTTCACCATCCTTCATCCCAGGCTTGGGGTTCTGTACCAACTCAGGGATCCGTGCGCTCCTTACGGCCCTACACCCACCGTGGAGAGGTGAGAGTCCCGGAGTTCGCCTGCAGCATTAAACCCCCCAAGACCCTTTAAAAAAACACACCGAAAAGAACCGCAAAAAAAACCCGGGAGCCCCCAAAAAGAAGACCCTCAACCCCTTTCAGGCCCTTGCAAATCGCTCTGGCACACCGAGGTATCGTCCCAATCCAGACTCCCGGGAGGTCTTCAGGCCAAATGGTCCCCCAGCTGCCGACTACCCGCGGCCTGGCAGAAAAACAGGATCCCTGGGTTTGGGAGTACAGAATCACCCTAAGTACTACCCGAAACCTTCAACGCAAAACCTCGAATCCTAGACCTTCACTCCGGGGTTCAAGAATGTCGCCCGGGACTCGGGTAGCTTTAGGGTTTATTTAGGGTGTAGGCTTCGGGTTTGCGTATATACACTTCAAAGCAGCAGACTTGAAGACCAGCTTCTCCGGCGGCTTCTGACAAGCGCTAGGGTCCTGAGTGCGCCCACCTGATTCTTAAAGAGGTATGGGCCTTCGGACAGGGTGCAGGGTTTAGGGGTTTGGGGTTTAGGGTTTGGCACAAGTCCTGATGCAGCAAGGGTTTAGGGGTGTATCGTGCTCTGTGTGTGTGTGTGTGTGTGTATGTGTGTCTTCACATGTTGAGCTGTTTCGGTCATGGGCACTACTGGCCCTTTTGCCGCGGAGGACGCGGGTATTGGTGAGGAAGGCTGCAAACATAATAGGAAGAAGCCAAGCCTGCCCTTCACCCTAAACAAAACCTTAAACCCTGAAGCGCTGAGTGATGCGACTAAGACGTAAGCCCCAAAGGTTCGTGGCACCCCTGTTCGTCCCCACCCAGGATCCCGCAGTATGAACAGCCATTTGAAACGAGTGCGGTGAGTGCAGAGACATCGCAAACTTTCCTCCTGCCCTCGTTTCGAGAGAGGATGCATGAGGATTTGCTGCACAAGCCTAGGCCCTTAACCCGATATCCTAAGCACCAGCAAGCCCTGAACCCTTGAGGCACGGAAACCCCACAGGCCTGAACCATTGAGCCCCGAAACTCCTGATCCAACGAAAAAGGCATTGATAGATAATACAGAAGCCTCAATAATTGCCGAGACTATGCCATACAAGGAGCCAAAAACCCGCTTCTACTTTTTAAGGGCCCCACATTACTCCCCTTTTTAGGAGCTTCCGAAGGCCCCGTTTGCTTTCAGAAGCCACGCTGCAAGGGTCGAGGTGGAGTCGAACAATGCCATGGCCAACCAGCCGGTGGTGGACCATAGCTGGACAGGACAGGGGGAGTCAAACGCAGGGGTTTTAGGGTTGAGGGTTTGGGGTTTAGGCTATTTGGG
The DNA here is from genome assembly GCA_905231915.1 of Symbiodinium necroappetens. Taxonomy (NCBI): domain Eukaryota; class Dinophyceae; order Suessiales; family Symbiodiniaceae; genus Symbiodinium; species Symbiodinium necroappetens. Next base: position 3,325 of record CAJNJA010084808.1, read on the forward strand.
GGTTTGGAGTTAGGATCTAGGGGGCTGCGAGGGGGAGGGTTAAGGTCTTTGGTGATCTTTAGTCACGGCGATGAGGATGGCCAGGTCCAGGAGGTTTCTTTTCCTTTTGTCATGCCGAGGCATAGCTGTAGAGGCCTGCTTCAAAGATGGTTTCGTAAAGGGCTTTCGTCGAATTTAGAGGTTTAGAAGGTGCCCGATGATGCGAAATCTCAATTCAGGCTTGCAGATGCAGGGTTCAGAATTTAAGGTCTGGGATTTCAGAACCAGTTGAACTTCTGGTGCGAGCCCTTCGGACACTGCGCAGGCGTGTGGGCACCGCAGCACATTGTCGGTCGCCCTCGCCTCATCATCGCAACGCAGCAGGCAGGGACGCCGAGCCCTCTATAGGCGCATTTTAGGTGCCCCGCATTACGGGGATACGCAGATTGAGAAACGCAGGCATCGGGTGTCAAGAGAGAGGCAGCTTGTCCCTGCCGCGAGGACGATGGCTGGCGCTTCGCAAGTGAAGAGTAATTTTGCACGGACCGGCGTGGATGACTCCTTTGGGTCTGTTATTCTGAAAGCGTGTGCGGGGAGAGGCGGTCTAAGTCTACGTCAAGACACACCCAGTCATGCATGTCGTAGCCTTGCAGCTAACGCACACGGACATAGGCGGACAGGTGATGTCTAGGGGATCTCTGAGACAGTTTTTATTAGAGTAAATGTGAGAGAGAGAGAGAGAGAGAGGTAGAGAGAGAGAGAGAGAGAGAGAGGGAGGGGGGGAGAGAGACAGAGAGAGAGGGAGCAAGAGCGAGATAGCTAGAAAGAGATAGAGAGAGAGAGAGAGAGAGAGCGAGCTGAAGATCTATGGAAGCCCAAACCTAACCCTATCCCATTCAAACATTCCCCTCTGAGAGTTCTCAAACCTTGGCATCGCCTAGACCCGAGTCTTCACAAAGAGCTTAAGCTGGCCCCGGTGGCCTAAAAAAGCATCCACGTGGTCTCCGGCCCACAGCTTCTGGCGCACAGCTCTGTCCGGCGCCGCAGTTCCTCCGTGGCCCTCTCTGGAATGCCCCCGAGACCAGTTCGGGTTTAGTGTTTAGGGTTCAGGGTCAGTCCACGATGATTGCAGGTCGTGGTCTGGTTACAGTAGCAATAAAAGGGTCAATCCACAACCGAAGCTGAAAAGCGAGTCGAAGACTGCTGCTGCTGCTGCTGCCGCTACCACCACCGCCACCGCCACAACGCCACCACGCCAAAACACCACCACCACACCACCACACCACCACACCACCACACGACCACGCGACCATGCGACCACGCGACCTCGCACACGATCATACGACCACGACGCCCAGTAGTAATGCTGCCGCTCCTGTCGGTGGTGGTGCTGGCAGCGCTGCTGCTGCTGTTGCCGCCAGTACAGCACCGAAAACAGTTGTTCTTGCGACTGACTGCAACGGCGGCTAGTGCTCGCAAGATCTTCGCCCTGCATATGGTAGGCAAGGATGGGCAAGGTGCAGTTTATGTGTGGGAGCTTATGCTTACAGGCTTGTGAAGCGCCCATGAGAGGGCTTTAGGGGCACGGTTTCAGGCCTTCTATTGTAAGGCGATGGAGGTTTGGCGGGTTTGGGCTTCACTGGGTAGTGCTGCATGACCTTGTCAGGTTTGTTGCAGGCAGAGGAACGCTATTCGCAGATTCGTTTTGGGCCTTATTCTAGGCATGGGCATGGCGTTTCTGGGCTTGCGACTGGTGCATCGGATTTCTGCTAGCAGTAGGGGTCAGTCTTTCCCCATGTGGATGTTGCCGTCTGCTTGGGGTTCGTGAATTTGCTTGACCCCCGGCTTTATGTCGAAACCCGACGACAGTCGCGCTTTCACAGCTGGAAACAACAGTTATATGCTCTATGCAACGTGGGGTGTGCAAAACTTTGTACTATATACCACCCCGAGAACCCCTCCCCGAACACCAAACCTCATGCCCTAAACCCCTGAGAGAGAAACCCCTGAATCCCAAGCCCTTCTCAAATTTATATTAACCCCCCTCCCCCACGCTTTAAACCCCTGCAAGCAATGTCGGCCCATGGCCCCGGGAGCATTCTGTGAGGTGCCCCCAATCTGTATAGCAATCCTGCAGGCGGCTGCAGTTGAAGCGACTTTCTGTTTGGGTTTTCAAACGTTTTTGTAGGGTTTTGCCTTGACCCTTCAAGTTTAAAACCCGAAGCCGCTCCCTATAGACCTTGATCCCCAAACCCTGAGCTGGGGCTTGTTGTTAAAGGAGCCCTTAGAGGAAGCCTTAAGGGAACGCTTATAGGAACCCTTAAAAGGGGATCCTTAAAGGAACCCTTAAAAGGAACCCTTGAAAGGAGCCCTTAAAAAGCTCTTTGCGGGCTCCTTTAAGGGATCCCTAGGCCCCTTATCAGCCCTAAGACCGATGCAGACCCCAAACGACACGCTTGCTCTGCTCTCCGTCTTTGGCCTCTTTCTTGGTGGAACCCGCGAAGTTAGCAACAGGGGTTTAGGAAGTTTAGGGGTTTAGGGTTTCAGCCTTCTATCAGGCTTGACGTATCGAGTGTCTGGGAGAGAGAGAGAGAGAGAGAGAGAGAGGGTTTCTGGGGTTTTCACCAGAAGGTTTTTCAATGCAAGTTGGCTGTAAGGCTGCGTAGCTGTAGCTTACGAGATGCATATGAGTCAGTGGAAGTCACCACCTGCTGTGGCCACTTCTGCAGCCGCCTTTTTACGACATGTATAGGCATTTTGAAGCCGAGTCAGGGCAGCGGTTGCCACTTTGGGCGCGGACGCACTTTTCCTTGGGACCCTCGATGCGTCCATGATTGCGACGAGCTGGTGAAGCCTCGGGGTCAAGGTGAGACGGCCCAGGAAGTAGGCCCTGAACCTAAAAACCCTGGAATGCCTTGAACCCTTAAACACAAGAGTTTAGAGTAGCGCTCCAAAGCGGGCTAAGGCGTTTAGGGCTCTGAGCCCCGTGGTCTTTCTGTTGAGGCCCTTCTTCGGCTTTAGAGTTTGGTTTCAGGGACGGGGCCTGAAGCTTCGAGATCAGGGTTTAGGGTGGACCACGAGAAAGAACTAGGATCTAGAGCTGAGCTGGTCAAGGGTCGATAGATCTTTGGAAGAGCATCAGTAACCTGACAAGCAGGAGAAAGCACTGGTAATCATCTCTTCCCATAGGTAGTGAGCAGCAGGAACACAAGAAGAGGCCTCGAGCTCCTAGCCATTGCCGCCACCCGAGACTTCATGTTTGGAGCTTGCTACGCATCGCGGCAAGACTGCTGAACCCTGACCGGCTCAATTCGACAGGGGATTTTTGCATGGCCTCCGAGTTCCTTTTCCACCAAATTCACCCGTGCATGACAGAGCCCTCAATCAAGGGAGATCCTCGGGGCGGAAAAGCCAGCTGGAATGCAACCCCAATTATAGAGATGGGAAGCAGAATACTATTGACAATGCTACGACGACGACGACGACTACTACGACGACCTCGACGACGACGACTACTATTAAACATAATCATAGTACTAATGATGAAGAAATATCCAAATTAGGGATACTAGCAACCATAAGACTAACGCACTTATAATCATAAAGAATGAAAGTGATAACACCAATAAGAATCCAAAGCCCATCCCTTCCGTCTACCTGGGCGGTTCTCCCTTCTTTGCTGGGTCTCGGAGAGTTCTGACCTCGCCACGAAATCCGAACTAGGACGGATCTTCTGGAAGCGGCGGGGGCTTCGTCCACTGCGCCGCCATAGTATGTTTCAGTTTTATTCGGAATCTGAGTACACGGCCTGTTTTTGTTGGGAGAGAGAAGGAGGGAGATGGATGGCTCGTAAATGCGTATCGGGGCGGCTTGGTCTGTCAAGTTAAGCCTGAATGGAGCCTCCGAAGGTAAAATATTCTGAAGACCCGGCTAGTTTAGGGTTCCTCAGAATGCGGATAACAAAAGGAGCATTAACGAGCACCAGAGTATTTAAGCTCGTAGGGACAATTTGTGGGCCTCCCTGGTGCATAGAAACATGCAGCGATTGACACGAAGAGTAGCGACAGGGGCAGTCTTGTGTCATACGCTGGAAGAAATGTTGCTGCTGCTCCCCTGCAGTTTGTTCCTGAGCCATGATGACAGGGCGGCCATTGTGGCGAGCCTCGCCAGTGCTTCAGTAGAGAGTACATCCTTTGAAGCCCGCTTTTTCCTGGAGGGGTCGTTGGGGGGGACGCCTTACTTGCTCAGTCCATAAACTCCAGGTAACACAGAAGCTCAGAAAGCTTTAGTTACTAGGTGGGGTTATCCACACTCTTTGCTTCCTGTTTCCGAACAGCGAGCATTGGCAGTCCAAGCCCTGAAGTCAAACCCGAAGCCTCCGAGCCTGTGGCTCTTTCGGGCTTGTCCTGGCAGGCGCCTGCACCGGTGGAAGCCCGAAGCTTGGACTCTGCGACGTGGGATTGCGCTTGAAAACAGCGCTTCCGAGGCAGCAACTCCTGAAAACGGCACGACCCTCGATCCGAGAAGCCATCGGGCTGCAGCAGTCTCGTGCAGTAGTTCATGACACGTGAAAACGACGCAGTACGTCCTTGAGATGTGCGGGCAAATGCAGACGACGACGACAGACGACTGCAGGGCTCGCTGGGTTGTTGGTCGAGTCGGAGGTGGGCTCCTGACTCCTGCTCCTTAATGTGCTATCTTCTGTCGCGACGGCCTCGCAGGTGCCTGTACCACCGCAGGAAAAGCCGGCCTGAAGCGTGACTCTGAAAAATGAAACGACATAACGACATCGGCAAGTCCGTCACGCTTGCGCGGATGGAGCAGCTTAGGGAAACATTGTGTGGTAGAGGCGAAGGCGACGCAATGGAGGTGGAAGCAACGCCTGGGACAACCGTGAAGAAAGCTCTCTCAGGGCAGGGGGCGTGCAGCCCAAGAAGACACGGTTAACGAACAGAGCGCAATACCTCGCCCTGCAGACTGGTGGGACTGCGGACTTGCGGAAGAAGGCGCGCGGACAAATGGCGGAAGCAGTACTCCCGCAAGTGGCTCAAAGCCAAAAGAGCGAGGGCAGCGATTGCAGCAGGCCGTGTTCGGCCTTCGACAGCAGGTGACAGTACTACATCCCTCCCTCGATGTTGCCTACAGGAGCTGGACCAAGTCGAAAAAGCGATAAAGAGCTGCACGGGCTGCATGGCAAGAAGCCGACACACAAGGCGGCAGCTTCGTCTGTCGTGTATAGTCGAGGAAGCTGAAGCTCCAAGTGCATGAAATCCTGCTCGTTTACGGCATGCGCATGCTTCCGGTCGGCTCCGCAGTTGTGAAACATAGACATAGTTAGTGCGGCCAGCTGCACACGTGACACGAGGGTTGCCGGCTTGATCTGGCAGGACCAGCCCCTGTCGAGCACCACTGCCATCGTCGCGACCAAATGCGGTGGCGCTACGGGTATGTTACAGTCTTGATATATAGCTCATATAGCACCCATATATGACCTATAATGTATAGTGACATAGTAGGGTAGCAGTGTTGCCGTAAGGGGGCCCATGGTGTCTCTCCCCATGATCCTCTGGGTCAAGTGTGTCGTCCAAACAAAACGCTTGGCTTCAAGGAGCCGTGGGCTGTTTGAAGATTTGGGTTTAGGCTTAGGGTGTCGGGTTTAGGGTTTAGGAAAGCAAGCGTTGTAACACCCTGTTAGAGGCACTTGTTACCCTACCAGAGCGACAAGAACCTTTCAAAAGCTTACACGCACCCATCAGCAGCTCTAAAGCAGCCCCTACAAGCCCTATCAAAACCTACTCACAAGCCATTCAAAGCCTATGCAAATCGATCGAAACCTATAAGAAGCGCATCCAAACCCATAAAAAACTTAGCAAGCCACGTAGAACCCTTTGTAAATTCATCAAAAACCTACTGGAAACCTTACCTATCTTCCTTGGACCCTAAACCTTAAATCCAAAAAGCAGCACTATTCAAACCCTACAAGAAAACCCAATCTTGGGGCAGCCCCCGAGCCGCGCAACCACTGCGTGGCACAGGGCGCGAGCGACGTGCAAAGGCTTTCCGGGCAAAAAGGTTCCGGGTTAGGGTGTAGGATTCGGAAGGTTTAAGGTTTATAAGGTTTAGGGTTTGCGATGTTTTGGGGTTTGCAAGGGTTGGAGTTTAGAAGAAAAGCAGACAAAGAGGTTCAGGTATCTTCTTTAGATTGAGGGGCTAGTGGTTAGTAGGTATATGTATGCGAGCAGAGCACATATGTACATAGACACATGCACAGTGCACCAAGTAAACACCGGCGTGTCTAGCAATGATTGGGCACGAGAACTGGGCAGCATGAGGCACACGTTAGGATCCTTAGGCAGAGATGGTGATGGCAGTGAGAGGGAGCCCTAAGGCCCAAAGGCCCGAAAGCCCTAAGTCAAAGTTAGATCGGCATGGTAAATCTATACTTGGCTGTAGTCCCACTCCCCAAAAAAACGACCTGGGAGAAAAGGAGCCCAAACAACCATAACAACACTTGCCCTAAAGCCCTAATGTCCTGAAGCCCTAAGCCAAGCTGAGGTCGGCACGGTTCTGGGGCTGGAAGCCGAGGCCACGTAGCGTTTGCACTTTGCACTTCGGGCTGTAGACGCTTAGGACTATAACTATAATTAGGACTATGGCCACAACTAAAACTATAAGCGTAACTCTAGGGTTTTAGGGGTTTAATGGTTTAGGAGGGAAGTTTCGGCTTTTTGGGGTTTACCCTTCAGGGTTTCTGTAGGGGCTTGGATTGTCCAATTGAAAGAGGGTTCTTTTGAATGGTTTAGGAAAGTTTAGGGTTTGGGTCTCTGGTGTTTTTGGGGTTTGAGCTTTTGGGGTTTAGGCTTCCAAGGTGGATGCAAGGGGGTCTCAAAGCCCAGGGCTCAAGCCGCAGGGCTAGTAGTCTTAGTGTACACATACTGGTACAAGTACAAGTGCTAGTGCTACTGCTAGTGCTGATGCTGCTGCTGCTGCTGCTGCTGCTGCTACTGCTACTGCTGCTGCTACTGCTCGTGCTCCTGCTCCTGCTATCTCCACGGCTCCTGCCGCTGCTACTGCTACTGCTGCAGCTGCCGCTGCGAATTTTTGTTGCCGTTCATGCTCGCATTTGCATGTTGAGTTGCGGTGCTGCCGGTGGTAGTGTTTGGGGTACTTGGGGTACTGACAGTGCCTGCATCGCAGCACTCAGAAGCTGAAGTGTAAGAGGATTCAACCTGCCGCCGAATCCCTGAACTAAAATCGAAGCCCTGTGTTTAGCGGTTTAGGGTTACTGTTTATGGCATCTTCATGAACAAGAATTTGTTATGGTGAGGGTCATCGCAAAACATTGTGTCACCTTGCACCCTAAACGAATGCAAAGCTATGCGTGCAAACTCAGAGGGCATTGGCCTGAAAGCCTATCAAGGCCCTTGCTAAAGTCAGGAGAACCTCGCCTAGTTTGTCAGATAAAAAGAGGGACCTGTATGCACCTAAATCCCTGAGTTTGATTGCGGAGCGATTGGTAGCACAATGGCAGCCGTAAAACCTATCGGACTTCGTGATCAAATATGCAGGAGGCGAACGCAAGTCCCAACCCCGAACCGCGTTCAATCCCGAGCTCCACCCTTGGCTACCCATGTTACTGCGATTCTTTGTGCGATCGTCGAAACCCGCAGAAAGAGTCATAGGAGTCAGGCTGGCTTTCCTCTTTTGGGAGAGGGAACGACCGGAAGAAGTGCAGCAGCAGCCTCAAGCCCAGTCCTTCCGAAGCGCAAGCAGCTTGAGGGTTTGGTAAGGGCTCAAGGGATTACGGTGCAGGGCTTAGAAGTTTAGAGAAGTTTGGGGTGTAGGGCTTCAGGGTTAAGGGTTGTAAGCCTGAAACCCCAAACCCGAAACTCCTAGGGTTTAGAGTTTTTGGTCTCGTCGCCATGGACGTCGGCAGCCGCACCGTGGAAGTGCAGCAGCTGGTCGAGATGGATCCGGAGAGCTGCTACGATGCATTCTTGCAGCCTGGCTTGCACTTTTTTTTGCAGGTTTAGGGCTTGGGGTTCAGGGTCGCTAGGGGCTTCGGGCGTAGAGTTTGTTTGGGCTTTAGGGCTTTGGGTTTAGGGTTTAGGGTTCAGGGGTTAGGGTAGGATGCGCAGCCCGGGAAACGTAACGTCGACGTTAGCAGAGGATGGGGGTGCAGGGTCAAGAGGGTTATGTATGCATGCACGTCACGTAATCGTTAAAAAAAGTGTATTGTATGTTACGTGCTGTATGTAGGTATGGTACAGTATGGTATGGGATAGGACGGGATGGGATGGGACGGTCGCTGTGGTGTTGTGTGGTGTAGCGTGATCTGCAATGCTATAGTATGCTATGCCCCGCATGGATGTCTGCATCTGTGTATTTATGTGCGTGTGTGTATATATATAATATACAATATATAATATGTAATATATAGTATATAATATATAATATATAATATATAATATATAATATATAATATATAATATATAATATATAATATATAATATATAATGTATAATATATAATATACAATATAATATAGAATACACAATATATATAATATATAACATATAACATATAACATATAACATATAATATAATATATATATATATATAAATAAAATATATATATATATAAAATACAATATATATATATAATATATATAATATATAATATATATATATAATATGTATAATATATATATATAATATAATATATATAATATATAATATAATATAATATAATATAATATAATATAATATAATATAATATCATATGATATAATATGATGTAATATAATATAATATATTATATTATATTATACTATACTATACTATACTATAATGTAATCTAATATAATATAATATAATATAGTATAGTATAATATAATATAATATTTTTTCATATAATATAATATAATATAATATAATATAATATAATATAATATATAAACTACATAATATACAATATATAATTTAATATATATACATATATATATATACATACCATAAATATGGCTATGTAACTATGCAGGATATGCAGGTTTATAGCTATGTACTTGTGTATGTATGTGTGTATGTATGTATGTATGTATGTATGTAGGTAGGTAGGTAGGTAGGTAGGTAGGTAGATAGGTCGGTAGGTAGGTAGGTAGGTAGGTAGGTAGGTAGGTAGGTAGGTAGGTAGGTAGGTAGGTAGGTGTGGTTGTATGCAATTATTTTTTTGGTATGTAGATCGGGCCCAGTCTTTGGATTGCAGACCGAGGAGCAAGGTCTGGAAGGAGGGTGGTGGCCTCGGCACGCCAAAAATACTGCAGGACGGCTTAGAGTTTGACGTGTGGCAGTACTACACCGCTAAGCCGCTAAGCAAGCCATGTAGGAGCCATGCCAGCACATAAAGCGGATAGTCAGGATTGTGCTAGTGATATTGGAACATGCATGCAGTGTCGAAACTCGGGTTGAGAGTTCAGGGCCATGCCTTGCCGATACCTGCTGGGCTCCTAAGACCCTCAACCCGAAACGCGATGTGGATGCTTCTCACGCGTGAGTCCAGAGGAGGGCGACCCTGTGACCGGCGCCGACTGCGTCCGGCAAGTGGCGCTGGGTATCGTGGAGTCCCGACCCGCATTTTAGGGCTTTTGGAGTGGCGGGCGGTCGGGAGAAAAGTCATCGCCAGAGTATAGTCTTGGTCGTCGTGCTGGCTGTCATAGTTCTCCTTCTCGTCGTCCTGCTCTTCTCGCTTGATTTGCGGCTGCCTTTGCTGTTGCGCTTGTTCTATCATGAAATATTGCGGCGAATTTAGCAGCTGGCACTGCACAGTTATTCGTCTTCTACCAATAGATGCTGTCATTGTCCTGTGATGGTTCTGACGCTTCTACACTTCTACATTGTGCATGTTTGCCGTCCGTGCTGCCTTCCGTGTTCCCATGCGGCATCGCAGTCACCATCTTTGCCATGTTCATTTTCCACCGGCACCACCACCACGTACACACTTTGTTAGATTTTTGTAACCTCGGGTTTGCTTTACCTTCGGAATGGTGCATCTACACTCGGGGAACCCCAACTTTAAACTCCAAGCCCTAAACCCCAAGCCCTAAGCCGTGAATCCTGGTGTCCGAGTTGTGAATGTCCAATCCATAAGCCCTGAACCCCTAAACCCCTAAACCCTAAAAACCCGAAACCCTATAAGCCCTAATCCTGAACATCCCTGAACTCCCTAAACTGCAAACCCTGACCCGAAATATGAGAGCCTGGCGCCATGTTCAGACAGGAGTCTTGGTGAGGTAAGTTCAGGGAGGCCCCCCGGCCAGTTTTCTGGGCAAGAGGCCCGAGAACAGGGCTTTGGGGGGGTAGATCTTTGTGTAGTTGTACGGGCCCTTTAATGAGGAGATTTAACGTCTGACTGAGGTGCGCATGCCAAGGCTCGAAGCGAAGCTCTGGACCAGGAGTCCCGAAACGCTTCAGCCCCGAACCCAAACCCTAAACCGAACAAAACACAGAGCTTCGAACGCCATGCCAGCCTTGTGCGAGTGTGTGAGTCGAAACCGAACAAAACAGCCGAAGCCTTACTGGAGGGGCTTTCATGACTAGAATAGGACATAACAGAATCCCAAACCCTAAACCCCTCAACCCTAAATTCCTAAACCCGGGACACTAAACCCCAAGCCCTAGACCCTGCGCAAACCCTATACCTTAATTTGGGGTACCTTATAATAAGGATCCTACTATTTAGGGTACTATATTGGGGTCCCTTGTATCACCCCTGGCTCCGAGGAGCACATCCTCCAGGGGCAGCGCGGCGACCACCTGGAGCGCTTTGGGCTTGTATTGGTTTTAGTAGTGCTTGGGGCTCAGGGTTTAGGGGCGTAGGGTTTATGGTTTAGGGGTCGGTGTGTTGGGCTTCCTCAGGGTGTAGGGGCTATCTGTGGTTCAAAACGGGTTAGGGCTTCGGGTTTGGAGTTTCTAATCGAGCTTGAGATGTGAACCCATCAGGCTAATTTGGGAAGGGGAGCGGCATTCGCCGTTAGAGGCAATGTCACTTTATCCATGACAGACAAGATAAGCCGAACGCAGGAAAAGCGGCTAGGTACGTCATCGAAGATGGGCCATGGCCAGCCAGCTACAATCGCGCTCGTGTGGACTTCCGCTCCGCGGGCCAGGGCCAGACGTGCGTGACGTGGACCCTTCGGGCGCTTTAAATTCACAGAGTTTTGCGGTGTAAGCTCAGAGCACATGAAGCCCTGTAGCGCTGGTGCACGAAAGTTGAACAGTTGGGGGAGTTCGCGGTTCAGAGTTGGAGGATTTTGGGCTCAGAGCCTGGTACCTCACAGCAAGGCTACTTGTACCAGGACCAGTTTAAGTAGTACCAGCATGAGTAGTACAAGCAGTATGTGTAGCACGAGTGGTACTAGTAGCACAAGTAGTACTCGTAGTGACTCGTCGTGCTAGTGGCACAAAGTACCAGGATTGCTACTAGGATTTGTAGTAGTAGGAGGAGCCGTGGGAGCAGCAGGAGCAGTAGAAGCAGGAGAAGGGGGGAGGAGGAGCAGCCGCAGCAGCATCATATCTGCTTGGGGGTACATGTTGTTTTGGTAATGTCCGGCAGGATAAGGTCTCTAGCCGCCAGTGCTCAGGCACGCGGGGGTTTGTGGGTGCTCTGATCGTTGGTGATTGCGTTTGCGGGTAGCTCGGAAGTTCTCGCTTTGGTACTCGGAGGCTCTGCAGGATGCCCCAGAGCATGGGCACGTAGTGAACTCCTTGACATGCAGGCTCCCTGAAGGCACCCGAAGCCCCGAACCCTGAAGCCTCAACCCAAGCTCCAAAGCCCGAACCCAGCGGCCTCCTAAAATCCGATCGGTCGAGGACCTCAAACTTCACTCCTGCGCTCTTCGGGTCGGGCCCCCTCCTGTCTTTCACCATCCGCATGTCGCTGGGTGGGGCCTTGGGAGAAATTTTCAAACCTACTTCACGTTCCAAAACGGTACTTTTTCGTACTCAAACATGTTTGGGAGCCCTTGAAGTACAACCCAGGTCCTTCCAGACGATGCTGAAGACCTTGGCCGCGTGAGCCGCGGTGAGCGCAAAAAGGGGATGGGAGCCCGAGCCTGCAGCACGCGTGTGGGAGGAACCCCGACAACTTGTTTATTTGCAATGGTGGCTTGAACCGCATGTATGGTTACAGCACGCAGTAGGGTATAGGGCTCTTGCAGATGCGGGATCTACGACTTCTTACGAGTGAGGATGAAGGGTTGAAGGTTGGCGTGTTTTTTCAGGCCCCTACAGTCAGTAGGAGACTTTGACGCCGGAAAACCCCTCGAAGTCGCTCACACGCAGGGTATCGAGACCGAAGAAGACGCCGAAGGTGATGACGGCCGGGTGCCCCAAAGAAGGCTTTGGGCTCCAGGGTTCCGTAAAGGGATACTGCAAGGGATGCTTGGAGCCTTAAAGGGATACTATAAGGGATGCTACAGGGTAAGGGGCTTTGGGGTTTAGAGGTTTAGGGTTTTGGCATTAACTTCGTTGAAGCAGTGCTAGAGGATGAGACGGTTACGGCACTCACGGCTACTCTTTTGAACTCTCTTGCGACGACCTTTCCGACGACTTACGATTACGTGTGATACTCTGACTGCTCTTGCTACTCTCACTCGTCTTGCTCATTCTATCACCACCGCCACCACGACGATGACGACTGCTACGATCACTGCGACGACGACTTCTACGACGACTAGTGCTACTGCTATTGATGTTCTCGCCAGCCAGACATGGTGATATGCTCCATACTGGGGCCACTTTCATGTAGCTGCGACGACGACGTCGATGAGGGAACGGACTGCCCGCCCCGGCACCTCCCTGCCTTAAGCCGTTCAGCCCGCAGCCGAAACCCGAAGCAAGAAGACTTCAGGGCTTCGCGGGATTCGGGTTTAGGATCAACCTCCCAAGGTCTGAACTGAAGACCCGACATTTCAAAGACACGAAAGGGCCCCGAGGTTCGGGAACCCCTCCTTCCGCTGGCTTCGTCGCCGCGTGGCTTAGTCTCACCACGTAGCTCCGAACATCAAACATCATGGGCCTAGGCGGCGGCACAGAGATTACTTCGGAATTCTTTAGATGCAAGTCCAGGCCTTGGCAAGGCCATCCTGGCATCCTGCATTCTACAAAATCAAGCAGATGCCATGCAACTACCAAACATGCTGACAGCAAGCCATCCTGGGACGGGTCATGTAGATGCGCGCGGTGTGTTCCGGAGCATGTCCGGCGGGGAGCGATCCCCGATGGCGCCAGAGGCCGGTTTAGACTTTTTAGGGTTTTTTTCAGCAGCCGATAGGCAGCGTCTGGGAACAAAAAGAAAGGGGAAAAGGCAGGAAGGTTTCGGTTTCCAGCCGGTGCGAGAGCTTGCCGCAGCATCTTCAGAGTTCCCCGCCATTTCAGCTTGTGGCCATTCTTGGCTAGTGTCTCTACTACAAGGCAGCCCTTACTGCAAGAAAACAAAGCAAGAAAAAGCAAAAAGACTCGTAAGACATGGCTGTTGACGCTCGTCTTGCTGTTGCGAAGGGCCTATCTCTAGTGTTATCGTTGTCCTAGAAGTGCCCTTTCCCGCTGCGGATACTACTACCCCAGGACAACCCATCTAAACCCGTTGCCCTACATCCTACATATCATTAGCGCGCTGGTGCTTCCAGAATCTAGGTTTGCTTCGCAGATTGAGTGCCAGATGTCGGTTGTTCTGGGGTTGGGTTCCTTCGATTTCCGCAGGGAATCCCAACCCAGACCCACCACAGTGACGGCTCCCCAACGAACTAACTCTATACGTTAGCCAGTGGAAGGAGTGCTCGGCTTTTTTCCAGAAGTTCCACACATCTTTCCTTCGGAGTGGGGCTGCCGCTCCTACGTAGCGCATTTGGCAACGCCGTCTGTTCCCTGAGGGTCTGGTAGGCCCTTCGAAAAATGCTGCTCTTGCTTGGAGACGTGGAGACGGAAGAATGGCCCGGAGAAACAAACAACGCCCCCTTTTTTTTTTGGTGCCAGCCCGAAACCCTAAGCCCCAACCTGAGGTTGAGTCTGCATTGTTTTTGGCGAAAACCGAGGCCGAGATGGCGAAAACCGAGGCCGAGATGGCAGGGTTCTCTGAACTATTTTCTTAGAGCCTCCAGGAAAGTGGAGCTGTTCACAAGAACATACAAGAACCACCCATAGATGACCCTGCATCGTAGGTTCGTCATTCAACAAAGAAAAAGCCCAAACAGCCCAAACTCCAAACACGCAGCCACATACCATTGGCTCTTGGCCTTGAGATTTCGACGCTGAAACCTTACCCCCCAAACCCCATAAACGGCCGTGTCCCATCCTTCCCACCCTTCTCGAGGACTCTGCTTCCATGCCGTCCCCGGAGAACGGCGCGCTGCGTACCTCTGCTTTGATTTTTTTTAAAGTTGCTCCTTTGGGGCTTAAGGGCTCATGGATTTCTGGATCTCGGAAGCTGGAAGCCCCGGAGCCCTGCAGGGCCAGAGCCCGAACATGATGGGCTCTTTGCGCCAGAAGTTGCGCAGTCCGAACACCAAACCTGAACCAACACATCCGCATGATGGCCTTGCTAAGCGTCCCAATGAATAACCCCAGACAGGTCAAGAGTTCACCCCTATTTCAGAATCATAGAAGCTGTACTGAGACCCCTGACGAAGATCCCGAAATATGAGTCCTGATGAATGGGATACTACAACGACGAAGCTTCAGCCTCAAATAGGAGCCTTCGAGCCGGGTCCAGAGCCATCAGTACCAGACCGCTGGAGAGGATCTGGAAAGTAGAGCTCCTACTTTGGGGACCTATGCCGCTACAGGGTACTTTATAGGAATCCCCGTTAACGAAAATTACGGGTGTGTGTGTGTGCGGGTCAGAACCATAGTCCTCGAGAAGAACCTTGCAACCTCTAGTCCAAAATCTTCAACAAGACCCCCCAACATCCAAAAGCTTCAAAAGCTATTGAGAACCTCAACCTCTCAACAACAGTATTGAATCCTAAGTCAGAGCCCTGAAGAAGCACATTTGACAAAATCGAGGGCATCTCCTTCAACAGGAACCGCAGGCGACAAATCCGAACCCTGAAGAAGAGCCCCAAGCCGTTCCGATTCAAACGGTGTAGGGTTTAGGGCCTTTAGGATACAGAACGCCTTAAAACCCTTTCGAACTCCAACTCCTGAAGCCTGAACACCCTGAACTCCTCAAACCGAAACTCCGCAGCCTTAAACTGTAACCCCGAAGCTCCTAAACCCCAAAGAGCCTGCACAACCCAAAGACCCCCTCCCTGTTTTACGGGTTCTTCGGAAAAAGGACCACCCAAACAAGCCCAAAACACCTCCCCTAAGCCCTCAGCCCCAAACCCTAAACCCTCGCCTAAACCCTCGCCAAGCACTACCCCAAAAACCATCACAGCCGTAAGAATCCCCTAAACCCTAAACCCTTAAAACCCTAAACCCTAAACCCTTAAAACCTAAACCCTAAACCCTTAAAACCCTTAAAACCCTAAACCCCCCAGGCATGTGGCGCCTCGGCGACTTCGAGCTCGGCCCCTCCTTGGGCCGAGGCCTCGCAACGAGACCTGGGGTGCAGGGCTTGGGGTTTAGGGTTTAGAGGTTTGGGGTTTAGGGCTTAGAGGTTTGGGATTTAGGGCTTAGAGGTTTGGGGTTTAGGGCTTAGAGGCTTGGGGTTTAGGGTTTAGAGGTTTAGGGGTTTAGGGTTTAGAGGCTTGGGGTTTAGGGCTTAGAGGTTTGGGGTTTAGGGCTTAGGGTTTAGGGGTTTAGGGTTTAGGGGGTCTCGAACTCCTTCTTTTCTCTTTAAGGTGATAACTGATAAGGCAAAAGAGGATCAACAATAAACCATAACTACGCAGATTCGGAGTTGTGTAGGATTTCGCATCTACGAAGAACGATTGGGGGCTGAGGGCTTCAGGGTTCGGGGTTCTTATTTGGGAGAGAGAGAACCTGCCTGGTCATGGATGTGGCTCCTCAGGAAACGGCCAGGCCACAGAGGCCACTCAAGCCCTCATGCCTCAAACCCTAAACCCTAAACCCGAATTCCCTAAACCCTAAACCCGAATTCCCTAGACCCTAAACCCTAAACCCGATCTCTGCGGCGGAGTTCAGGCTCCTTCGCCCGCGTGCGGCTCGCGCGCGAAAGGCGCAGCCGGATCCTGGCAGCGCTGAAGCAGGCGAAGCATCGGTCGGTTAGGGTTTGGGGTTCAGGGTTCCGGGTTTGGGTTCAGGGTTTGGGATTCTGGGATTCAGGGTTTGGACATTGGGGTGTGCGGGTTTAAGGGCTCTAATTGCGGCTTCAGGGTCCCAGGAGGTTTTGGGGATTTAGGGTGGGTGGCCATTCTGTTCGGGTTTAGGGTGCTGTTGCAGTTTACTTGGTGTTTGCCAGAACGGCTTCTACCAAGCTTCAAGGAACCCTCAGGAACGAAGCGCTCAAAGCAAACCGTAAACCCTTCATATGGAACGCTAAAAGCAAGCCCTTACAGACACAAGCTCCGAACCCTAAACCCTAAATCCTAACCTACCCTGCAATGCGGGCTCGTCCTAGCTAGGTGGGAGGCAAAAGAAATCCTAGCCTAAGCCCTAAGCCCTAAACCCAAAACCCAAAACCCAAAACCAACAACACCAAAGCCCAAAATCCGAATCGCGTAAAGTAGCCCCGTAAAGGATGTCCCTGCAAAGATACCTTAAATAGGAGGTCATCGGAACCCTCAGGCGAAGCCTGGAAAGGAACCTGTAAGGAACCTTTTAAGGAACCAACAAGGAACACTAAAACTTCCTATGTAGGAACCTTTAAGGAACCTGTAAAGAACCCGTAGGGAACCTTTAAGGAACCTTTAAAGGAACCCTAAACCTTCCTATGTTCGAATTTGAGACTGGAATGCAGCGCTTGAAGCAGCTGTGGAGGCTGGCCAACCTTAATTTCAGTATGTTAGATTGTTGCTTGGTTCGTCCCAGCGGCCCAGTCCCCAAGGCGTTCAGTGACGCAGCGATGCAGAGCAGAAAAGAGGCCGATAAGAAAAACAGAACCCATAGAGGAACCAACACCCTAAGCTGCCCTAAACTCTAAGCCTTAAATCCCTCAAAAGCCCTAAACCCCAAAGCCTGAACCCTAAACCCATCTAAACCCTTCAAGCCTTAAAAGAACCTTCAGAAGCCCCGAGGTTTCGAAGCAGCGTGTGGCGAAGCTGCGGGCCCGTCGCTGCTTGGAGCGGGAGCTGCGGCTGCAGGCGGCCGCCTTTTCAGGGTTTAGGGTTCAGGGTTCAGGGTTTAGGGTTTGGGGTTTAGGGACCTTCCAGAAGCCCTTAGTTAAGAAACATGCCTTATTAACTATAATAGGTTCCCCAATCATGATTTAAAGGTCCATATTCCTTTATTAAGGGATTTTGGAAGGTCTGGGTAAGCACCTACCCAAAAACCCTGTTAGGGTTCCTTACTACCATGTCCCGCAAACGATTCCTCACAAAGGTACGTTTCTCAGCATGCAGGGCCATGTTCACGCTAAGGATTTAGGGCTTCAGGGTTTCAGGGGTCTGAGGGCCTGGGGCTTAGAGGTTTAGGGCTTAGGTTTGAGGGTTTAGGGTTTAAAGGGTTTTGGAGGCTTCCATCAGGGTGTATCAGGTTCTATAAGTCCATAAGAATCCTTTATGGGTTCTGTAATAAGGGGTTGATCGGGATTACGGTCCTGGCTGGTTCGGGCCTCGCGGGGGCCTGCGGACCTGTTGGTAGAGCGATTCTACATGAACGGCTTTTTGTTTATAAAGAGTTTTTGTTGTTGTGAAAGTTTTTTCTTGAAGGGTCGGAGGGTTCCCATCCAAAGACTGAAACCTCGAACGTGAATTTCGGCGCGGCCGTTTTTCAGGCGCACCTGAGCCACCCACACATCCTGCAGCTCTTCGGCTACTTTTGGGACCGTGGCTCGAGCGCAGGAAGCGGCGGAGGTCCATTTTTTCAAGTTTTCTTGAGACGAAGGGGTTCAGGGTTTAGGGTTGCAAATCCGATTAGGGGAAGTACTAGGGTCTTGGGTTTTACAGCGATCGAAGACTGTTTGTAGGACATTGGTGGGCATTGGATGGCCCGAGTCTAGAAGTCTTCAGTGAATTCTCCAAATGCCCGTGGAATCTCCACTTCTCAGACTCCTTGCGGGACGGAGAAAGGGTCGTCTAAAAGCAACCTTGGAATCCTAAAAGCCACAGTTTTTGACCTAAACCCTGAACCCTAAACTAGTAGGTAGGAGCAGAAAAACCCCAAAGCCCTCAACATCGTTTTGGAAGGTACAGCTTCGCAGGGCTCGAAGAGGCCTGTCTAGACAGACCCAGGGCCCGAAGATTGACACCACTTTATAACCTTTGGGGTTCAAGGTTTAGTAGGGAAAACCCTTACCTTCGCAGCCCGGATGCAAAGGCCCATGGCCACAACCTGTAAAGCCCATCCCCGACCTAACCCTGAAACCCAAATTGCTCGACCCCCGAGCCCTCAACCCACTGAAGATGAGATACCAAGTTTTTTTTTTCCATAGGTTCCAGTAGCAGCACGGCCGGCGCTCTGTCCAATGGGAGCCTGTGGGGACATTTCGTAGAGCACTCTGCAGCGACCGAGCATCAGTCAAACAAACTAGGGTCGTCTGGCAGAGGGACAGGGATTGGAAGGAACCATGTCCGATTGGCCGTATAAGCAACACTGACACTACCTGATATGGGCACCTCGTGCCGAGCTGCGGAACTTGTGAGAGCTCTCCAACACGAATTTAAGTATTGTGCCGTAAGCATACATTCCCTGGGGCCTCGGGTTTCTTATCCCGATTTTAAGGGCATTCCTTGACAATTGAAGGCATTGGCCTCTCTTGATGTCCTGCCGAGGCAACTTCATCTACCTCATCTTGGAGTATGCGCTTGGTTTATTTTGAGCCGTAGCGAGATGGTTCTTAGTCGGGCTTTGGCGTTTGCGGTTTATCAGGGCCTTGGGGTTTTGGGGTATACTCGGAACGTCAACATGCTCTCCGAGATCTGTCAACGAACCGCCGAGACGACAGGCAATTCTCCGGTCCCGGTTCGTGTGGTTATGAGCCATGAGGGATGGAAAGATCACAGGCTGAGTTTTCGGTTTGGGTTCGATCCACTCGCAGTGCAAACGAGTATAAACGAAGCCTGCATGAAAGGAGAAAAGGGGAACCCCCCCTCTGCCAAATGTAAAGCCCCTGCATCTAAAGCCCTATGAACCACGTGCGAAGTCGTCTGTTACAAGGCCCTGTGAAACCCTTATTCTAATAACCACGTCCCTGCTATGCGCGAGGCAGTATGAGACCCTTCAGTAGACCCTTGCAAAATCTTCCTTTCATTCTGAAACCCTAAACCCCAAAAGGCCCCCAAGAGATTACGTGACCTAAACCCTAAACCCTAAACCCTAAACCCCGAAAACCCTAAACCCTAAAGGCACCCCATCGGGACCTCCGCCGCCTCCTCGGCGAACAGGGGCCTCTCGGGGACGCCGCCAGCGCTCCCATCAGGCTCCCCCGCGTTTCTTTGATTTTCCTCACAGGGTTTCTACAGTGGTTCTATAGTTTAATATATCTGTCAGGGGTTTCTGTGCAGGTTCTACAAGGTTTTGGGCGCAGGGTTTAGGCCCAGCCTTGGCTGCTCAGCCTTGGCGGCTCAGAGTCTGGAGCTGAGCTCAAGGGATCCGGGCTAAGTGCATTGCCAGTCGCTTTGTTCAAAAAATGGCTTCTTGGATCACGGCTTAGGGGTTTGGCATGTAAGATGTAGGCATTCACGGGTCTGTTTTTTTGGATTTTGGTTTGTAGTTGTGGGAGTTCGCGCTGACCGGATGGGATTTGGGTTTAAGCTTCTTTTCTGGGAATTGTGCCTGGGAGACTTGCGTTCAGCGTGCTGGGGCACAGTCTGGCTTCAAAAAAAGGTCCTGCGTCGGGCTTCACTGCACCGCCACTCACGCGAGCTTTAGGTAGCAGACAGCGACGGGATGCTTCGTCAAGGTTTCGTAAGCGATATATCTTTATATGTATATATATATATACATACACATACACATACGCGCATACTTACCTTAGATGTATAAATAGCGGCTCTAAACAGTTCTTATTTCTGGAAAACGTGACTGTGTTTGTGTTTCTTGCACATCGAGGGGTTTGTTGTTGGGCTGGAGCAGTCGTCTTTCTCAAGCCCTGTCTCGACTAGTCCAAGCGGTTGCGGTCAAGGATGTACGCCACAAGGGGCCAACCCTAAAAACCCGAACCCCGAAAGTTCCCACGGTCCAGCGCGGATCCAAAACGGACGCGGTCGGAGATGGACTTGACAATCGGAGCCGCAATGCTTAGAATTGGGTTTTGGAGTATATAATAGTGTCAGTTTTGGAGGGATTCCTATTCCTGATTAAGTCATTAGTCCGGCTTCTACGGGCTTCTACATTACCTTGGATGCTGTCGGACGTCCCCACGGGGTAAGAATCCGAGGCGGAGTCCTTACACAACCCGGAAAAGGGTTTAGGGTTTCATATTGAGGTCTGGATACGTGGGAATAGTATCCTTGCGACAGTCCGCATCCAAAATCCAATAGTGTCCTTCTATATCTCCCCTGGCTAGATAAACGGTATTCTATAGGTACTTACCTACAGACACCCCGCCAGGCCCCCTACAACTCTGATTCAACTCACCCAAACCCCTAAACCCTAAACCCTAAACCCTAAACCCTAACAGAGAATCTTCAGACCCTTCAGCCCCAAGAGGCCGCTGGCCATGGCCGTGGAGTACCTCCACAGCCTGAGCGCCGCTTGGCTTGAGGTTTTTGGGTTTCGGGAATTGGGGAATTTCTGGTGTTTAGGGTTCCGCCTTTGGGTTTCTGGGGTTTTGCCAGAAGGTTTGGGAATGGCAGGTCCTGGCCTCTAAGTCCTAGCCGTTAGCTCCAGGCGAGAGCCACGAGATAATGAAGTTGCTTCCCATTGAGTAGCGAGAACCCAGCGCTAGGAACCCTATCGCAACACTGTTGCCAACCATTGCCAACCTGTGGAGAGGAATCCGCCCTGAGGCCGCGATTGATCATGAACGGCTTGATCGCATGCTTGGTGAACTCTGTGCTTAACGCAAGGCAAGGCGACTTCTGGCTGTCGGTGTCTGCAGATCCTGGCGAGACGCCGAAGCTGCGGCAGAGCACTGCAGCAGCCCATGTGCTTGCAAGCTGCCCCCGTTGGTCCATGGCATGTAGATGCAGCCGTCCAGGCGCTGCCCTGCCTTTCGAGAGGGGTTTAGGGGTTTGGGGTTAGGGGTTTAGGGTTCAGGGTTCAGGGTTGTGACATGAACCTCCGAGGATATCGGGCAGGCCTGTCTCACGCACTTTCGCAGCTTGAATGACCAGTCGCAGCCCTACCGCCAAGCAATGATGATTCGCTACCCGCAAAAGACTGGCCAACCAGTGGGTCACTTCGAAAGGCTGCTCCTCCCAGGAGGTGACTGTCCACTCGCTTTAGTCATGAGGTGCCATGTGTGCCAGGATCGCAGCCGTGCCGCTGATGCATGGGGACATGCGTTCCAGCCCCCATGGATTGGGGCCCCGCAAGCCCCGCCTCCCTGTGTGCCACCGGGTGCACCTTCGGTGATGCTTGCAAGTCAAGATGAGCTTCCGCCACCGCCGTTCCTGACCCTTTGCCGTCCAGTTTGCCGCTGGCCCAAGGCATGTCGGTCGCAAGAAAGCTGCGTGCAGTCTCCGCGCAACCCGTCAACGGCGCCTCACTCACCGAGCGTGGCTACGACGCTGCTAGACTCTGCCAGACTTGTCTTTCCATGTCCCGCTCCCTGGCTCGCCCAGAGAAACCCAAGGCCCAGCGCAACTTCTCCCGGACTTGACTTGTCTGGACGCGTTCCTGCCTTCTAGGCTTTTTATCCTGGCGCCTGAAGGGACACGGGTTTTCCTTCGCGCGTCTTACAAAGACATCGAAGCCGCTCCCAAGCCGACCGTCAGCCCACTTGGCTTTGCAAGCCAGCAGCCCGTGAAGGTACTCGTATGTTTGGGGATCTAGAGGTCTAGTCTTAGAGGTTGAGGGTTTGGGGTAGCAGGGCTGTTGCAATCTCAGGTGATCCATCGCGACATCAAGCCGGAGAACCTTCTCATAGGACCGCCCTAGTAGCCTTAATCTTCCCAATGACCCTAGTTATTCTAGCAACCCTTATGGCGCTGCAACCCTAATACTTGCATCCCGAACAACCCCCAATAGCACGAGTCCCCCCCCCCAATAAAGGTCATCCAAGCCCCTAAACCCTAAAAACCGAAAACCTTCAAGCCCCCAAGCCTCCTTAACCTCCTTCCGGTCGGAGCCCGAAACCCTAAACCCTAAAACCCATGGGGAGAGAGACAAAGCCCTAAACCCTGAAGCCCTAAACTAAAGCCTAAACCCCCCGAAGGACGCGAAGGCGTCGTGAAGCTATCGGACTTCGGCTGGGCGGTGCAAAGTCCGCGCGGAGAGAGGCGGTCTCCGGTCTTACATAGGGGCCTAGGTTCATAGAATAAGACTGGGGGCTTTGGGATGTGCTCTACTATAACTATGTAAGGCGAAGGGGGTAACCGGGTCAACCCTAAACCCCAAGTCACTCGAGACTTGCTCGCCCCATCACTGCCCTTGAAGTCCCGGGATGGTAGGGTTTAGCTTTGCGTGGCAGTTCATCGCTTTGCAGTGGGAGTGAGGGGCACAGAACACACCCCTAAACCCTAAACCCTAAACCACTGCAGGAAGACCCACAAGGCCACGTGTGCCTTCCCTGGCGAAGCCCGAGTTGCGAGAGTCCAAGTTTGCAGGCGGTGGACCGTCTGTGGAACGCTGGATTATCTGGCACCAGAGCCGCTCGCTAGGAATCAGGAGCCACCCCTAAATTTCGGATCCTTTTAAGGCTACCTGGCCTATGCTTCGGGCTCACTAAGCTTGTAAGGATACATCCCTTTAAGCTTGGCCCAACCCCAAAACAAACCCGACACCCCAATGTCCCTCTCAATCCTCAAGCCCTCAACCCTCTGATCCGCACCTCCCTCGGCCCTGGGGCCTCCAAGCCTTTCTGACGCCGAACAAGCGCCTTAAAAGCGGCGTCATTCTTTGCATCCCAGCTCTTTGAATAGACCCAGAATAGGCCTCTTCAAGAATCCCAAGAAATCCAAGCCAATCTATCTCCCGAAGGCTTTGGGGGTTTAGGGGCCCCTTTTGATTTTTCAATCCTCGCTGAAGCCATTGACTCGAATGCCAACCCTGAAAAAAGCCTTTGAATGTGTGCCACCATGATGCAACATCGCGCAAATCAGCTTTTGATGAGCTCAACCCTGCAATTTCGGGCTCGTCCTAGCTAGGTGGGAGGCAACAAAGCGACTGAATCCTGACCCCTCGACCCTCAAATTTCGCATTGACACACAGCTTGAAACCTAGGAGCGCCAGGCGCTCAAAATTTAGATATATGGGACACCTGTCAGAAAGCCCAGAGACCTTAAAACCCGAAAATCCTGATGTACAGAGAACACGAACCCCAAGAGCCCTAACTAGGCCTTAAGAGGAAAGCCAAACCTGCATCCTAGGTGCCCTAAACTTGCCCTAAACATTTTTTCTTTTGAAAACCTAAGCCTTTCTTTCATCAAACGACCCCGATCCTCATGAGCCTTGAGAGCCACCAAGAGCACTACGAGCACAAGGAACCCTAATCCGCCGAGTCATGGAGAGTTTAAAGGATTTTGGCAAGCCTCAACGTAGATCTGGATTTGCAAAGAAGGGCAGCACAAGACGACACGCAGAAGATTGGTCATGCGTTTCTCAGTAAGTGCGGGTTTAGGCAAAAGAAGCGTTAGGAACCTTAAATTAAAAACCCACGAAACCCCATAAAAAGAACGCATAGAAGTCGATAGAATCCTGACACCCTGATTTCAGCTGAGAGCTAAGAGGCTCCAAAGTAGTTCCTTTTTGGGATTACTGATTACCTTCTAGGATCCTAAATATGAAACCCAAAAGAAACTACCATGGGGAACCCTAAACCCTAAGACCCTAAGTACCCTTATGGAGCCCTTTAAAGGAGCCCTTATAATCCCATTTAGGGGGAACCCTAACACGGGAGAGAAACCCTAAACCCTAAACCCTCAACCCTCAACCCTAAACCCTCAACCCTAAACCCTAAACCCTAAACCCTGAGAGCTCTCAGAGGCTCCAGATTTTTCCCTAGGATGGTCCGCGCCTCCGGCCACGGAGCTGCCGTGGACCTTTGGGCGGTCGGGGCTGGGAGCCCAGCCTTTCGTTAGAGGGGTTAGGGGCGTTGGGGTTTAGGGTTTAAGGGTTATGGGTTTAGGGTTTAGGGTTTAGGGTTATGGGTTTAGTGTTTAGGGTTTAGGGTTTAGGGTTTAGGGTTTAGGGATCAGGTTTCCTCCAACGGTCCGTGAGGGTTTGAAACTCTGAGCCAAAACAGACCGAAGCGTCCTACGAGTTTTCTGTTGGAAGGTTTACGGTTCATACAAAGGTCCCTTCACGTGTTCTGCAAGGTACTACGAGTGTTATTGGTTTTTGGAGGTTTTACTATCATTCAAGAGCCTTTGTTGTGAACTCTAGAAGGGGGGGGGCTGGGTTGACGACGAGGCCTATACCCAGACCTTCCAGAATCCCTTGATTAGTAATGCATATACCCTGAATTATATTATGATCCCCCAATACGATTTAAGGTCTCTTCCTTAATCCTAAACCCTAAACCCTTCTTGTATCATGCCGACCTCGCACCATGAACCTCGCCTGGCTTGTCCGAGTTGTGAGAGCGTAAACCCTAAACCCTACTATTCCCTTAATTAAGGGATTTTGGAAGGTCTGGGTAGCTCGGTAGCCGCGGTCGCCTTTACACAGCCCTGCGGTTCCCTCTGAGACTCTTCCGTGGAAAGCCGTGTCCCACAGAACCGGTCTCGCTCTCTCTCTCTCTCTCTCTCTCTCTCTCTCTCTATATATGTATAGGTTTGGGGTTTAGGGTTTAGGGTTTAGGTATGGGTAGCCTGTCTATGTGTGCCCACAGGCTCCTAAGTAGTTCCTTGTTGGGATTACCTTATGGGATTCTAAATATGAACCACACTGTCACAAAGGAACTACTGAGGAATCTATGTAGATGGGTAGTTCTCTAAATTAGGGTCCCCTTCAGGGTCCTTTTTATAAGGGTGCCGTACTGTATTTGGGACCGAAAAAGGGACCCTACGTTCAAATTTGAGAACTACCCATATGTGTATAGGCAAAGGCAACAACGCCACATAACCTTTTCACGTTCTACAAGTACGTGAGTAAGCACGCAAGCAACTAGACAATCAAACAAACACAAGAAGTAAACACATGAAGTGACAAATACAGTAGCTATCAAAACAAGTAAATGACCAAACAAGCAAGAAACAGTAGATACATCAATAAAGCATGGCACCTGGCATGGATCCCATAGAGAACCTGGTCAGCTGGGCCAGTCAGGCTGTGGCATTTGAGTGCGTCATGGCCGTTGCCCCCTTTGTGGCCTCCTCCCCGGAAGATACCTACAAGCGCCCCTTCCTTCGGCAAACGGAGAGGGTGTTGGGCTTCAGGGTTTAGGCGAAGGCTTTTCGGGTTTAAGGTTCAAGGTGCGAGGCTTGGGCTTAGGGGTTGAGGGTTTACGATAGGGGTTCTAGGGTTTCCCAGGCGGTTTTTTTGGGTGGAGATTTAGGACTACAGATTTTCTTTTCGAGTGGAGGGTCCAGAATCTGTCGGAGTAAAATTTCCTTTGGGCATGGGGACTCAATTGGCAACTTTGCCTGGTAATCTCGGTAAGATGCCCATCGAGCCCTGAGCCCGAAGCCACCCACCCTGAAGCTCAGAAATGCACGCCTTTTCTCGAAGAAGCTGGTGCTTAATAGCGCAGGTCATGCAGGCGCTCAGCCCGGATCCGAATCCCGACACACTCAATCCTACTTCTCATGCGACCAAACTTGAAAAAAGTTCAAGTCCAATGGCTATATGGGTCCCAACCTGCGTGCATGAGTGCATGATTACCTGACTAAGGTTCCGGGTCGTTGTGTCTACTGGAGCAGTTCTCGTCAATCCTTACTTGGCTTTCTTCAGTGTGAGTGTCAATGAAATAAACGGCTAAGGTTCTCTGTTTTAAAGCAGGGAGCCCAAATGAGATGCTTTTTTTTTTTTATAGCAGCGGCTTTATCTTAGATGGATCTTCAATAAAGCAATCCCTAAACCCTCGACAGCGGGCAGGAACAAGGCCTCTTGTGTTATAGCTGTTTTCTTCGAGGGTTTGCTGGTCCCGGAGAGCTTCAACTAGTACAAGAGCGTCATATCCATGCTCATGCGGACTACGCAAGATGCCAGAGCAGTGAAGAAGGGACCCATCAAGCGGAATCCTAGACAAGACACTGTACATGTCATGCCCCCAAATCCCCGAACCCTGAACACCGAAAGCTCGTAGTAAGCCATCCCGAGCTCTAGAATCGATGTCACTGCTTCGAGGTATTCTGCAGTCGCGTTTCTGCTTGCCGGACTCATCTGCGCCCAATGCCACCTGGGCCGCAATGCTCCTGATCTAGGGCGTTTAGGTTCAGGTTTGCAATCATCGGAGATATGCTTGGGCTTACGCCCCCCAACGCCACAGGTCATAGATCGTAGCCTAGACGCACACAGCCAAACACAGACACACATACACACACGCACACCAAACATGTAATCTGAGTAGAAAGGGTTTTTCCTTGGAGGTGGACGCAGGTAGACCTTCCCCTTCATTTGAGGATTAGGCTTGAAGTAGGTGATTTTGGTCTGTCTCAGCCCAAGGCAAGGGACTTCATCCGCCGGCTTCTTCTGCCCGAACCAGAGCTGCGGATGAGCTGTCAGGTGGGGCTTGCTTGGAGGTTCATGGGTAGGTATAACTGGGGCTATAGGTAAGGTAACCAGAGTTAGAACCCCTTATATTGTCGCCCCAGTTATAACGACCCATGAAGCTCCAAGTGGGTAAGACGAGGGCTTTGCGATCACTGCTTTGGGTGCCGCGATATCGAGGGGGGGTTGTCGTATGGGCTCCAAGTTTTGTCACGATGTAGGTGTGGAGGGTCGCAGGCTCTAGGTCTAATGGTAATGATGCCAGTTTGTGTCAAACAGAGGCGCAGTTCACAGATTCAATTGCAGATGCAGGGTTTCGGCTGGTGACTGGAGGGTTCATGGAGCAACCCTAAACCCCCAAACCCGACCTCAAGAAGCCTTGCCTGCGTTAAGCGAGTGTGCGAGTCGAAACCCTAAACCCCTACACCCTAAACTCAGAGCCGCCCTAAATTCCTGAAATCTGAACAAGAGACCCTGGTCACCCCGTCGCACCACCGCAATCCTCTCCTGCACACGTCCGAGTCCGAGTGCTAGCAACCCCTGAGCCCCAAAGCCAAAACCCTAAGCCACAAAACCCAAGACCCTAATAAGAGGCACTGTGGCGTTTAGACGAGGGCGCCTAAAAACCACCCCGACATTTCCAGAAGCCATGCAAACTAAACCCGGACTAAACCCTATAGCACCCATGAAAAGAAGCACAGAATCTACTATAGAGCTCTTACAAAAAACCCTAGCTTAAACCCTAAACCTAAATCACTAAACCACTAAACCCTAAACCCTAAACCCAAACCTTAAAATCCTAAATCCATCTAAATCCCGAACCCTGGAGAAACTCCCAACTCCGCGCTCCGGGTGCCAGGAGGCCCTGGCGCACGAGTGGCTGCTTGAAGAGCGGCAGATCTCCGGCTGCAACGGTTTTTTCCCGGTTTTGGTAGGCACCTTTTTAGGATCCCCTTAAGGGTTTAGGATCCCCTTGCATTTTTTCGTTGCTTTTCTGGCGGAGCTGCTGCCTTGTTTGGAGGCTGGTTTGTGGAAGTGGAATGAGAGTGTTCGGTAGCTTGGGTTGGGTAGAAAGAAATGAAGCAGGGCACGAAGGGAGAGAAGGGAGAGAGGGAGTGTAATTTTCAATTGTTCACAGGACGAGCATGTAGGGATTCGGGAGTGTGGGAAGTAAGGGTTGGGGTTTTCGGGTCAAGAGAGCCTCGGCCCAAAGATTCCAAACGCGGGGAATTGTCGCAGGGATGCTAAACTCCTAGCTTGCCGAGAACCAAGGCGACACAAGTAGGCCAAAGACCCTGAGCTGTCTTGAATTAAGAGCCTACAAACCTCTCTAAACCCCCTAAACTCTTAAAGCCTTGATGGGACCCTCATTGTGCGCCTGAGCCTGAGCCATAAATCTAAGCCCCTTTTTGGCACGCCTATCGTATCCCCTACACCCTAAACTCTTAAAACCCTCTATGGAAGCCTTGTAGTACCCCTGAAGGAGCCCTTAAAGGAACGCTCTAGAGTTCAGATTTTAGGGTTTATGAATATGGGGTTTAGGGATTACGGTTTCGAAGAAGGGGTTTTGGGTTTAACCCGGAGCCGCGAAGCCCTAAACCATCAACCACACCTAGACTTAAACCTGCCAGATGCTAAGAAGGAACTTCAGAAAACAAGGGGCGCTGCTGTAGAACCCCAAGTACTGGGATCCGTCGTTAGGGCCCGGTAAATAAGGCACTCCTGATGTTAAGAAGCCCATATAAAACCCCACAAAACCGTTTGGAACCCTGTAAAAATCTCAACAAACCCTAAACCCTAAACACCACACCCTAAATCCTAAACCCTAATTCCTACACCCTAAACCCTAAACCCTAATTCGTTTGTGGGCTTTGATCCTTAGCTATGCGAGAGGGAAAAAATTCTAATTCCTACACCCCATTCTTAAGCCATCCTCAAAGCTCCGCAGGACAGCGCTTGCAGAGCTGCTCCGCAGTTGAGGGGGCAGCCTTCAGCACCTTCCGGCCTCAACAGCAATAATGACGATAATGAGAAGAAGGGGAAGAAGGACAATACTGCGGTTTAGGGTTTAGGGCTTTGGGGTTTAGGGTTTGGGGTTCTGGGGATATGACAGAAGAGCAAGGGGAGTCATGGCAGGCATGACAAGACTGTCGGGAAGGACCCTAGGAACCCCCTTACTATCAGGACCCCTGACAAAAGGCACTCCTGATTCAGCCTGCACTAAACCCTAAGCCCCGAAACCCTAATTCCCTAGCCCTTCTACCCGAAACCCTATACCCTTAACCGGGCCCCGGAGTTCATAGCCAAAGGGTTGCGCTTTTGAGGCTTGCAGTGTAGGAGCCTGGAATTCGTGGAACCGTGCGGCTTTGTGCATAGGCGTTGGGGCGGCGAGATGTAGACTGCGATTTCCCCCTCAAGCCCGAACTCCAAAAAGCCCTAAACCAACAGGCTTTCAACTCGAATCCTAAATCCCTAGGCCAAAGCCGTGAACCCTAAACCAGCCTTCATTGTAATACAGAAGCCCTCAATCATTAGCAATTCTGGGCCTTATGTAGTTGTCCTGTCAGATACCAGAAACCCACTTGGACCGCTATTTCACCCTTTCAGTCATTCAGGCAAAGGTATTCAAATGCAAAGTCGGGTCTTACCGGTTTCAGTTAGGAAGGTTTCGAGTCTAAGGGTGGGAGTACTTGCCATATATTTTTTGGGGGCTTCTCTCATAATTTCTATTGTGTCCCAATATCGTAAACTAATTATCAAGGCCTCCATGTTCCCGTCTGAGGGGTTTTTAGTAGTTAGGCTGGCGTTTTGAACAGTACGGTCATGCAGGGATGCCGGCCTCACCCTTGGATTTCTTTTCCCCTGCAGGCTAAAACCCAAGTTCTTAGACCCGAAACCCAAGACCCAAACCTGAGCACCTTCCGGAATCCCGAGCTCAAAATCTCACAGCTTATGGACATAGCACTTTAGGTCAAAGATCTCACTTGAGCAGAGTCCGGCGAGCCATCTTGTAATGCCAGAGCTTGTTGGTTAGTAATGTTAGCTGCTAAAGCCCTACAGCCGAAAGCCCAAGTTGCGGGGCTCGCGGTTAATTCGTGCAGTGCTTTTTGTTTGCTTGTCGGGCGCCAAAATCCTTCCGAGTGGCCGTTGGTGAGATTAGTGGTTCAAGGCTTCGGATCCCCATTCTTTTCCTTTATAAAGAGAAATGGTGTCTATCGATTTATTGATCAAAGATCTACATTATAGTTATAGGAGTTAAGGTTCGAGGTTTAGCAAAAAGGGCTGCGGGTTTCAAGTTTGGGGATTCAGGGTTTCAGGGGGCATGGCAGTTGTGGGTTTCAGCGTCGTTGGCAAAGGCAGCCTAAACCCTAATTCCTGAGCCCTAAACCCTAATTCCTAAACCCCAAGCCCTAATTCCTACGCCCCCCATTCCCAAATTCTAAACCTTTATTCCTGGGCATAGATCCTCAGCCATGTGAGAGGGAAAAATTCCTAAACCCTGTTTCCTACACCCTAAACCCCCTCATTCCTAAACCCTGATTCAGAAAGCCTAAACCCTAATTCCTAAACCCTAATTACTAAACCTTAAACGCTACTTGCTAAACCCTAAACCCTAATTCCTAAACCTTCACTCCTAAACCCTTATTCCTAATTCCTAAGCCCTAATTCGCAAACCCTAAACCCTACTTCCTAAACCCTAAACCCTAATCTACTAATCCCTAATTCCTAAGCCCTAATTATCAAACCCTAAACCCTAATTCCTAAACCCTACACCCTAATTCCTGCATGTCCGAGTGTGAGTGCTGAAACCCTAGTTCACAAACGAATTAGGGTTTAGGAATTAGGGTCAACAAAAACCCCAAAAGCCCTAGACCTTTTTTGCAGGAGCAGGTTTGGGCCTTCGGAGCTCTGGGTCGGCGGGTGTGCTTTTGTGTTGGGTTTGGCGTTTCGAGTGTTAAAAAAGCAGCTTTCATAACTACCTATACTGCTTTGGGAGTTCCTTCTTTTTATATAAGAAAAGAGAACCTCGTAAAACCCTTGTAGGACGCTAGAGATCCCTGTAAACATACAAAGCCCTCCTTGCGGCTTAGGGTTTAGGGGGGTGGGGTTTAGGGTTTGTGGTGATTGTGCATCTGATTCTCGTCACGGCTATGCAGCTGTCCTTGCCGTTGTCATGTTTATGGTAAACCTGTGTTCGGTTCTGCAACATAGAAGCCGATCAGTGAGGATTACTTATCCTTCAGTCTCCCTGTTTCCATTGTAGTAGGATATACCCAAAACCCTATCCTAGCTACGGAGGCTCCTAGATTAGGGCCGCTTTGTTTTTTTCGATTGTTCTTGCCCGATTCTTGCCATGTGTGCCTTTTGACAGCTGGCTTTTCACAATTAACCTGACCCCCGAAATCCAGCAGAGTCAGCAGAGAGAGAGCGTCAGATGTCGGATCGCTCGGGCGTGACAGAGTCTGAAGTCGAGAGTTCCATCCCTTGGTCCTAGGCAGCCCGCTCCTAAACCCTAAACCCTGAACCCGGAAGCCCTCAACGTGCCTAACCGAAAGTACCGAGATTCGCAGGTGAGCGCAGAAAACTCTGACAAACCGCAGGAGTATGACAAGATCCCAGATCATGGCTCATTTGTGGTCCGATAAAGCAGCAACCGTGCTTGTTCCAGTTTTGGGTTTCGGGCAAAGGGTTTGGGGTTTTACGGCCATCATAGACCCTAAGGCCAGAAACCCGGAACCTGAAGCCTGATCCCGAAGACCTCCGGGTTCGGGTGGAAGAAAAACCTGAAGACAGAGGTCGGAGGAATGAGCACAAGTATTGCCTTCTAGTCCCTAGAGGTAAGTAATGGTAAGTATATTCATACACCACCCCAAAGCCCTGCTCAGCTTATTGAGGCCCCTATGTCAATCACCAGCGCAGAGCCCCACAGTGAGGTCGAAGACTTGGTGGATTCCGGGAAGATCCCTGAGGAGTCTGCAGAGAGGCGCCGAAGAATGCGCTCTGGACCTTGGAATAAAAGTGGGCCTTTCGGGGTTTAGGCTTTAGGGCGGTCGACATACACCCAAAGGCCATGCTGAAAAGGGGTCGTGCTACGTAACCACTTGTAGCACGTAGGTCTGGTATGTTTTGCCGGAGTAACATTCGGAACGTTACCGGGAAAGAAAGTATAACTACTTCGTCCTGAGGCCCCTATATCAGGGCGCAGGGGTTTCTTCTGGCCTTGTATATTCGTTGTGCAGGGTACAATCTCCGGTGCACTTTCGCCCATGACGCCACTCAGACGGACACCCAAACCCTCAGCCCCAAAACCCTCGACATACCCGAGGATCCCCCCAAAACAAAGCCAAAACACCCAAGACTAAGACAAAAAACGGTAAACCCCATATAGCAGCCCTTATAGGACCCGGCAATTCACAGCATACACGCCTCATCAAGTTTGTTTTGGAAGCCCTTAAAGCAGCTAAACCAATGATAGACCCCGCGGCCCCGAAGCCCTAAACCCCAAACCACGAAGCCCTAAACTCCAAGATCGGCGAAACGCCTTATGGAGGATCCATCTAACCCCATGCAACCTGTAAGTCAAGCCGCCCTAAACGCCCTAAGCCCCAAAACGTAACCGCAACACCGAAAAAGCCCCCGAAACCGAAACCCTTAAAGCCCCTAAAAGCCTAAAGCCTAAAGCCTAAACCCTAAACCCTAGGCTCGAACGAGTGTGAGTGCTGAAAGCCCCTAAAAGAGGTCACCAAACGCCCGAAAAAGTATAAAGATGTCACAGCCTGTTTTTGACGCCTTTGGTAGGTACGAGGTGCTGTCCGGCGCGGAGATGTCGGAGCTCCAGGAGACGGGAATCTTCGGTGTTTTTAGTGTTTAGGGATTTGGGTTTTTTAGGTTTAGGGCTTATGGGTTTAGGGTTTGGGGATTTGGGGTTTGGGGTTTAGGGTTTGAGGTTTTGGGGTTATTAGGTTTAGGGATTTGGGGTTTTTGGGTTTAGGGTTTGTGGGTTTAGGGTTTTTTGGGTTTAGGCATTTGGGGTTTTTGAGTTCATGGATTTGGGGTTCAAGAGTTTAGGGTTATGAGTTTGGGGTATTTTTGGGGTTTAGGGATTTGGGGTTGAGGGTTCAAGGGTTTATGGCTTATGGTTTGGGGGCTTACGGGTTTGGGGTTATGGGGTTCAGGGTTTATGGAATTTTGGGGGTTTTGGGATGGAAGGCGTAGGGTCCCCAGGTTTTTTGGAAGAGGCTGGAACAGGTGAGCCCTGAAGCCCTGAAGCCAAAACCGAGTTCCGTGCCCCGAGATCGAGGCCGAACCACAGGGGTTCAGGGAAGTTTAGGATTTTGAGGATATAGGAGGGGTTAGGAGAGTGTCGAGCACGGTCTTAGAAGGCCCTGTAATTTTGCCAAAGTTGCGAAGAATTGGGTATCTGGGTTCGGGAATTTTCAGTGGTTTAACGCTTTGGAAAGCAAACTGTTGTTATTAAAAGACCATTATCAGGTACCTTTTCCCGTTGAGGATACCTAAACCCGAAACCCTTGACATACTTCGACATATCAGGGAACTTAGCAACTTAACTTAGTAAGTCCGGATATTAAAAAATAAATAGGTAGCTGCTACTCTTGTGCTCTGGTGACTCCAACGAGGGTGCTTCTAGCACGAAAGAAGTCGCCTGAGCCTCATATGTCCTAAAGTCCTTAACCGTATGTAGCAGCCCTCGACCCCCAGAACCTTAGGGCATTTGGGTTTAGGGTTTCGGGTTTAGAGCCACAAATCATCATCGCGCCTGGATTGTGCGCCGAAGCCCTAAACCCCAAACCCTGCCAAACCCTGAACCCTAAGCCCCGGACCCGAAGCACTAAAACCTACAGCGGCCGGGCTAGGAGATGGCGGAGTCGCTCGAGCAGCCGCCCCAAATTCAGTAGAGGACTTTCGGACTTTCGGTGCTATAGTGTCAGTTCGACGCAGCGCCACGAAACTGTACAAGAAATTCAGTAGAGTTCAGGGTTTAGGTTCCAGGATGTAGGGTTTAGAGGAGTTTAGATGCAGGTATCATCTTTCATTCTGAGTTTCGAGAAGCCCATGGAGTTGTTGAGCCCTTCTGTGTTCAACTTGTGTGTCCAAGAGGCTCTCAGTTGTAAGGGCTGGGCCAGGCCTTACAATGTTCCAGCATTATATCTGGGTCCCTGAGGGGAAAATAAAGCCCAAAACAGGGGAGATCAGATATCTATAGCATTGTCATCATGACAATGCTACAGATATCTGTAGACAAGGCCTCCCTCCTGTGGAGCGACGAGGTGTCTTTTCACTCACATGGGGGATCTGTAAGGGGAGCCCTTAAGTGTGGGGAGTTGACGGTTTAGGGGTTAAGGGTTTAGGGTTTAGGGTTTAAGGTGAATTAGAGAAGGTTGCAGGGGAGGGAAGGGGTGCACCAAGGCTGGCACGGCACCAGGGCTGACAGTGTTTGCATTGATGCGGCAGGCTGTTTCGAAAGTTCTGGCATATTTGTAGAGCACTCAGGTGAGAGTTCGAGCCGTAACTTGCGTTGCATGGTGTGCTTCTCTCTATGTGCATTGTATGTCTTTTGGTTCACAACCAACAAGGTCTGGCGGGTTTCTGTGCAGACCCCCTCCCCCCCTTCTCGCAGGCTCTCGGCGCATTGTCGCAATCACGGTGCCTTAAACTTGCCTTAAGCCTCAGACCCTGAACTCTAAGCGCTAAAAGACGGCCTGCGCCGTTAGCCTGCCATGAGAAATTGTTGGCTGCAGTGGGCGCTGCGGCGCCAGGCGGAGTGTTCAGAACAAGGAGTAGGCGGCGTAGGTTTCGGCTAGACCACTCCAGGGTGTAGGGTTTAGGGTTGAGGATTGAGGAAGTAGGTGGCTTTGGGGTAGAAGGCTCGGGGGTGTTTAAATCATAAACCTTGTACAACAGTCTAGTAAGCCAGTCTTTACGGGCCATGGAACCCTGGTCATGGGTAGGGTCTTGGGACAATCGGGTCAAACACTGGACCTAGGAAGGAAGCACGTTCTTCTGCTGGTGGCGGAAGCAGCAATACCAACAACAACTGGTACTGTTTCTTCTGCTTGTGCCCTATGTCTCTAGTGGTTTCTCACTCATCCTGCTCCAACTACCTAAGTACTGCGTAGCAGCAGCAGCAGCAGCAGCCGCCGCCGCCACGGCACCAGCAAGAGCACCAGCACCAGCACCAGCGCCAGCGCCAGCACCAGTACCAGCGCCAGCGCCACCAACGCACTTGGTCTACTCGCCTTGGAGAGTGCCCCACACCCCCTGCCCAACTTTGATGTCCATTCCTGAGCGGGGCGGTTGGTTCCACTGCCGGAGCCCTTGCACCAGTCTCATGGCATAGTCGGCGCCTGGGTGCTACAAGATCTCCTCCATCAAACGTATCATTACCGCGACGACCATTTCCACAACGACAAAGCCGCAACCTCGACTGCCAGTACCTTTGCCCCCACAGCTCCAGCACAGCTACTTACTGCTGCTTGCAGAGACTTATCTCCTCGCGCCCCGCAGCCATTTTCGGCCTTCTTTCTGGCAAAGTTGGGGCTGTCTTTCCCCCTTCTTTAGGCCCTAAAGAGGCCCTTATTATAGGCCCGATAGGCATGGGCAGCGTGGACCGGTGCGATAGCCTCAACTCCAAGGACTCCGAGGAGTTCGGAGTGGTCACAAAGAGCGACAGCCTCCAGTCCGATGCTACGGCCGCGGGCCTTGGCATCGAGAAGGTGGAGAGCCTCTGTTCCCTCGACAGCTTGCCAACCACTCTGGATCCCGAGTTGATCCAAGGGGTCCCTCTGAGTGCCTTGTCTGCAGCAGACTGGGAAATCTTCTGCTTTGATAGAGCTGAATCTAGTTTCGTATAGTATGTTACCTCCGAAAGCGGTCCCAAACGAACCTCTTCTTTACTGGGGCTTTCTGACCCTGCCAGCTGCAGGTTTTGCTCCGACTGCAGAGATCTTGTTGTTTCCTTGCTTTGGCCTTTCTGTCTTGACCCCTAGACTCTACCCCTTGGCCCTCTACAAGTCGGGGTATTAGGGATCCGAGCGGGAGGTGGTCTTCGTCGAGGATGCGAGGACCCTTAACGCTAAGACCCTGAAGCCCTGGGCGTTAAGCACCCTGAGTCACCGGAGACCCTAAACGAAAAACCCTTCATGGAACCCTTGTTGCATCCTTATATTAAAAGGAGCCACGGAGTAGCAACCTTAAAAGCCCGAGTCCTTTGTAGATTATGGAGCCCTCATTGTAGCCTTGAAGGAGACGATAACCTCCACCCTCAATCCAAGGTGTCTGCCTCTCCGGATGGGGGAAGTTCTGGGCCGCCACGACACCGGCGCCGGTCGCGAAGAGGATCCGGGTTAGGGCGGTTACGGGTTCAGGGCAAACGGGGGTCTCTCGAGAATGTCAGGCTTAGGGCTCAAGGGTTAGGGTCTCGGGATGTCTAGGGTTGAGCAGTTTAGGGGTTTGGGGGTCTCTTGAAAAGGGTTTCAGAGGGGGTTGTAGGGGATTGTTTTCCTGCCTATGCCCGAAAAGTCCTACACCATTCGGGGGTTGTGTCTTCCCGAGCCTGTGCACGCACTTTCGAGCAGCCTCCCAACTGACTGACTGCAAGGCTCTGACGCCGGGAGCCGTTCCGGAAAATGCTAAGGTCTAAGGGCAAGGCTGTGACCCTAAACCGAACGTCTTGGGTTTGGTATGTGCGGCCCGACAAGGATATGGAATACTATATGGGGAACTGTAAAGAATCAGGGTCCGTTTGGGGAGCCCTATATTCTACTCAATACGGCACCCTTTCGTTTGGGAAACCCAGAAGATGGCTTAAGTTGGACATATCTGCGTCGCTAGTTCTCCTTAAACTTGTTTATTTGCGTATATTTGTTCTACAAATTACAGCACATTTTATAAAGTATCTGCTCTTCAATGTTATATTTGATTCCATGTTGTATTCTATGACTTTTGCGGTTCATGCTATACCATTATATTATGCATTATATCTTAAGCCCTGTATCTCAGACTTGATTATATTATATTGTGCTGTATTCTCTCTGCCTCCCTCTCTCTCTCTCTCTCTCTTCCCCCTTGCTCACCCTCGATGATGTATTATATATGTATATATGTATAACAGCGCTTTATATTCTATGGTGCCAGTGTATCTTGTATTGTATAATGTTGCATTATCCCATCTTTTGTTTTTCTATGCTGAATTATATAGTATCACATTACAATACCTTGCATTATGCAGCTGGTATGAGGTAGTATTTTGTTTGGGTATCGTCTGATAGGGTATTGTAGTGCATTATGTTGCATTATCTTGCATTAAGCTGGGTTATAGTGTACTGCATGAGATAGTATTACAAATACTGTATATGAAATAATACTGTTTGTATCATGCTAAAGGGTACTTTTGTATGTTCTACTGGTCTACTATACTATACTACACAACCCTAAACCCTAAACCCTAAACTGCAAACCCTCAAGCCTAAACCCTCAACCCTAAACCCTAAACCCTAAACACTAAATCCTAAACACCATAACGCAGTGTCTTTGCTTTGGAAGCCTCAGGCTGAGCAGGCGCACCGCTTTTTATGACACCTTCCTCAGCCACGACTGGCGGACTCCACGCTGGCTGAAGTTTATCGCGCCCCTGCTGCCTTCATCGGGATTTGGGGTTGCTTCGAACTTCTCCGGGTGTTCTGGTTCTTGCGATGTTTGTCCGAGGTTGCCAGAGCCGTCAAAACTTGTCAAAGCTTTCGGGAGGTCGTTCCTGAACTTGGGATCCCAGGGTTTCCTCGAACATCAGATCGTCAACGCAAGCCTGTCCATGGAACGCCTGCCACCACTGTATCCATGTCTGTTTCGATATCAAGCTGTAGACCTACATGGATCTAAAGGTATCTATAAGCCCTCAGCCCTAAACCCTAAACCCTAAAATACATGTACCCTGCTTTCTGCACCGGGCGGAAGCCTACACGAGCCCGGGGCTGAGGGGTCCGGCGGAGCATGGGCCCACGCTGTCGCAGCCCCAAGCCACGGCACTTTCGAACGGGGGTTCCTTTAAGCTTGGTTGCGCTGTTTTTCCCCCCTTTCACAAAAAGAAGAATGCTAAAGTCGATCCCTAATCCCTCCTAATTCAATACAGAAAAGGAACGTGGAAACTTGAACCTGAAGGCCTTGGTCGTGATCTTTAACTCCCGGGCGGCGGCGCTGGCGAGCGCTATTGTCAGCCTGGCAGTGCCTGGGCTCAGGGCCGTATTGGGGGTCCGGGGTTCAGGGTCCAGGGTTTAGGGTTTGGGGTTTAGGGTGTAGTGGTCGGAATGACTATAGCAGTTTTTTTGCCGCCAAACGCCTATTCTCATTACGAAGGCCCCTAGACTACTGGGGTTCGGGGTCTTGGATTTAAGGTTCGGGATTAGGGTCGTAGGGTTGAAGCACTGGCTGAGGATGTTGGACTCGCAGTTGTTGCAACTCCTGTAGCGTTCGCTGGTGCCACTTCTGGCGCTGCTACTCCTGCTCCTGCTTCTGCTGGTGGTAGTAATGCTGCTGCCGGTAGTATGACGCCACTACTTGTAATAGTGTTAGCAACGTGCGAATACCGGTTACCGCTCCGGCGACGGCGATGAAGGCAGCTGCGGCTGCAACTGATGATGGTACTCCTGCAAAGATTACCGTGATTCCGCGGCAATGGCTACTTGTAATTTAATAATGGGTTCGACTTTACTGCAATTATAATGAGGAACCCCGAAAATCGTATTGGGAATCATTTTGGCCCCACTCTTGCTGGCACCACTGCTGGCGCTGCTGCAGCTCGATGTTACGTTTTCAGCTGGACGACAAAGTTCAGCCGTCCCGGACCCACGGGCAACAAACGGCTGAATACTACGTACTCCGGCGTCCATTGAGACATTAGGGTTTGCTCTTCCTAGTCCTGCTGTATGCATGAGAGAGAGAGTGACTGTGCACGTGCTCCGGTTTCGTTGTGCAATCAGTTTTTTTTGCCCAGCTCGAGCCTTCAAGCTCCAACTAGACGATCAGGTCGGGGTGCTCCGTGCGACCGGCGTTCTTCCCGATGAGCTGTGGACCGCGTTTCTGTAAACTTAGCCGTAAGCCGCCGTAAGTTCTGAACCTCAGCATGTCTAGGACTCAGTCCCAGTCTCAGTTAGCTGACCATTCGGCTCAGCCACCTCGCCAGGGTAGCCTGAGTCTAGAGTTGAAATCCATGACCCCGCACCCGCAACTCCAAAGGCTAACTCATATATGCTTCAATGATTCAACCCGAGCCATCAGCCGTTTAGCCCGCTGCAGGACTGTCGTCTTCGGCTATGCAACCTTTTACATCTTTCTTCTCGTCTGGCAGAGCCTCGCTGAGCCAGTACTTTTTTTGTGCCGCGCGATTCTGTCGCGGTAGTGTGCATGACCGGATTGACTGTGGCATCCTGACTCTTTCGCTGCTCTCGCTGCTCTCGCTGCTCTCGCTGCTCTCGCTGCTCTCGCTGCTCTCGCTGCTCTCGCTCTCTCTCTCTCTCTCTCTCTGTCTCTCTCTCGCTCTTCCGTTCAGTCACACTTATGCGATTGCGTTGTTGTGTACACCTCTACCTTGCCTTTGTATATATTTGTATGCTACCCTACGAAGTATTTATTATTTCTGCGCGAATTAACACACAAGTTCCCCCGCGAAGTCCCAGGACATGAAAAGAATGTTCTTTTGGGACATTGCAGCACTTGCAAACAAGAGGTGGTGTCTTTGGGAAAGTACAGCGTTTTTCAAGACAAACTGCGCGTGTCTGCTGTTTTTCCTTGGGTTTCGCATTTTCAATTAGTGCTTTAATGCGTGCGAAGGCTTCCCTAATCCCTATGCCATATACCCTAACCCACGGCCCTCGCAGACAAGCTGCGCGCACAAAGGCCAGACAGGTAGATCCAGGGGGGCGCCAAATTTATAAGTAACTAGATAACTAAATAAATGAAGAGATATATATATATACATACACATACATATTCATATCTACATGCATACCGTATGCGTGTAGACTTATTTGTGAGTAGCTTGTTGGTGTCCGTGTGCATGTTTGTCCATGCTTGTGCATGTATGTATGTATGTATGTATGTATGTATGTATGTATGTATGTATGTAGGCTTGTATATATCTCGCAGACACATGCCCTCCCTCGCCCGACGCACTTGCACTAATGTTCTTACTTATTGGTACATCGACTAACCTAGGTGTAGGTACATTAGACGAGCAACACTCTGCCGTGAAGGACTAAAATCTACAACCGGGCATGATCCAAACTCGGACGATTAGATCCCTGCTATTAGGAAGTCATATTCACGTTAGGGTGTATGATACAATAGTTAGTATAGGGCAGAAGATGCCAACCTAAACCCTAAACTCGCATGACGAATGACCCCAGACAACATTCATGTCCGTCGTCATGTTTCCTGCAAAAGCAAAGAAGCCAATCATATGTCAGTGGGCAAGCCATTGACAAGGTGGGAGATTTGAATTGAGACACTGTGGCTTTCCTGGCGCAGCTGCGTCGCACAACCCTTGCAACCGTCCAGCTGGTACGTTGGTATGCTGTTTTCAGAAGCGTGCAAGCAATAGCATGCCATATGCGAAAGCATATAAAAGCTACCTGAACAATCCTCGTCCCTGAGAAGTGTAGGACGCCTAAAACCAATCAGGAGAATTCGGGACTTTGTCTTGCGACCACAGATCGTTTTTTTGGACAAGCTCTGCATCGATCAGCACGACGAGAGGCGCGCTGGCCCCCCGTATAGTCCCTAAAGGTTAGGAGTTTAGGGTCTCTGGGTTGAGAGTTTAGGGTCTCTGGGTTGAGGGGTCTAGAGTTTAGGGTCTCTTTTACCTGTAAAGTTTAGGGGTTTTAGGGCTTAGGAATGTAGATCCTATGGTCAATGTAGGGCTTAGGCTTAAGGCAGAGTTTTAGATTTAGGGTTCGGTGTTTTCGGGTTTAGTGCCCCGGCGGTAGAGGCTGGGCTGCAAAAGGGTTCACAGTGGGATTCAGGGGTTTCTATTCCCCCAACAGTATAGGACGCACTATGGGGTTCTAACGTGCAGAGTAAAGTGAATTAGTTAGTTGGCTGAGACGCGGCTCCTGCTGTGGTGTGTTGCCTGCGGGTAGAAGTGTCGTGGTCGTCCTGGTCGTAGTGGTCGTTGTGGTGGCGGTCCTGATGGGCGTGGTCGTCATGCTCGTCGTGGTGATCTAGGAAAGCTTTGGCATCTGTGCTGGAATGATACTACACATAGAGTGGTTGAGTAGTGAATCTGATCATCGCAGTCACCACGGCTTACTGCTATGGCGGTTTGCGGAAGTACCCGCAATCATAGACCCTCCGAAAACCCCCTGTTTGACCTCGCCTGGCTTGTCTCAGTTGTGTGAGCGTAAGCTCCGAACACTTAAACCAAGCAGAATTCCGACACCAACAGATTTTCCCGCACCCCTAAACTTCAGCCAAAGGATCTCGGCTCTTGTGGAATTTAGGGGTTTAGGATGGGTTTTGTGGTTTGCAGCAGCTGAGGGCTCCGAGCTTGGGTTCAGACGACGAGTGAGCGTTCGGCACGTCAGGGTTTTTCAGGGCGCCCCCTTTGAAAGCTTAAGCACGCGCTATAGACTTAAGGGCAACGACGTAGGGCAACGCGGAAGGATAGCAACTTCCTGCAAAGCAAACACAGAATCAAAGGGGCGTAGTCTAGTGGTACCAGAAGAAGCCCGAAAACCCTGTGACTCAACTCTAAACCCGAAACCTTAAAGCCCAAACCCTACACCCCTAACCCCTAACCTCACAACTCAAGCCAGGTTGAAGGAGAAGGGTATCATG
Organism: Symbiodinium necroappetens; assembly: GCA_905231915.1. Classification (NCBI taxonomy): domain Eukaryota; class Dinophyceae; order Suessiales; family Symbiodiniaceae; genus Symbiodinium; species Symbiodinium necroappetens. The sequence goes on from CAJNJA010084808.1 coordinate 45,025, forward strand.
GGCCTCGCCGGTTTCTTGGACAACACGAGGAAGCTTACGGTTCTCTGGTCGCCTCAGCGCCTTCCTTGCAACCTTGAGCGGGCCTTGGGGGCTTAGGCTTGGGGTTTACCTGGGCCCCAAGGAACCTACCCTTGTGGAGTTCCTTTAAAACGGTTTCCTTATATATGCCCCCAAACAAGTAGATTACTTGCAAACATGGTAGGGGTTTAGGGAATGGGGCACGGGGGGTTGAAATGGGTGGAGTTTCTGCAATGACACCCTATACACAAGTCAGCACTTCCTGTTTGACTCACTGGTTGGGGGTTTAGGGTGAATTAATGCTTTTTGGTGAGCAGAGGCAAAGGCCTCAAGGTTGCAAGTTAAGGGGCTTAGGATGTACTGATGCAAAGATGATGTACGTACTTTTAAGCCAACAAGCCCGGATGCAAAGCAATGGGTGTAAGATTCAGTAGTTGTAGGATCTAGGTCTAGGGTTAGTAACTTAAGGTTCTAGTAGTTTAGGGTTTAGTAGTTTTGGGCGGTTCACGGGCCTTTGGAGGGTTGCGGCGTTTCCCGGCCCTCGCCTGTTTAGGGTTTAAGGTTTATAGGGTTTACAGTTTAGGTGTTTAGGGTTTAGGGACTTTCACTGAGTGTTAGTGGTTGTGACGCGCCGTGGGCTTGGCTACAACGTGCTTGCCTAGTCCTGCCCGTACCCTCGCCTGTTTCGCGGAGAGCGAGATTCAAAAACAAAACAGAGCATAGCATGTCATAGCACAGCACAGCATGGCACAAGCTGTTAGTGCTGTAGCGGCAATGTAGCGTTGCGTAACAGAAACATAGGGCAATGTAACGTAGCATAAGACAAGGTCACACAGCATAGCATGGCCTCGTGTAACATGCGATGTTACATGCCTTACATGCCGCAGAATAGCAAAGCAACACCTACCAAAATCACATATAAGATAATGCGGCAAAACAGAGCTTGGCACAGCATAACATAACCAAAAGGTATGCTTGTTGCGAAGGTCTTCGTTACAACTTTCATTTCGCCTTCGGCGATCCGTTGGTACAGCAAACCACCCTTCGGGGCGTAGGTCACTGCACTGCAAAGCACGCACACACACACACGAAAGGTACTTCAGTCGGCTTTGGTGTACCTATGAGCAACTTGGATTTGCAGAGGAAGTGCTGGCTCTCTTATTGGTCTGAGCATTCTACGATAAATCCTAAACTTGTAAACCCGAAACGCAAAGCCCTAAACCCCAAATCCTGAACCCTAAAACTTAGCCAGGGCGAGTTTGGAGTATTCTGGGCAAGAGCTTCTGGAAGTCAAAGGGTTGGCAAATCTCAGATTGAGCCAGAAAGCCTCAGAGGCCTTACAGCCAGAAGCATTAAGACAGAGCTCTTCAACCTCTTGAGACACCCTGCTCGCATCCGGGCTACGAGAGTATGCAGGGTTTGCCCGAGGCCCCAACCTCTAAATCGCCCTGTAAGCAACCCCGACGCCCAGTACAGTCCTGGGACCACAACCCTAATTTGTAAACCAAGCCCTTACGTAAAACCCAGAAAGGGCTTGTTTAGAACCCTTACACAGGCCCATTAAGGACCCCTGTTGAAACCTGCTTAGAGCACAAGACCTTTTCAACCTTCATCTGAGCAGGTTGGCGACATTCCTCCGAAATCCGGATGAGCACAAACCCCTCGAGGCTTTTATTTTGCTAAGGGTTCCCATAAGGGTAGTTCTACAAGGGCGCCTTTAAAGGGTTCTAAGAAGGGCTCTACGTACGGGTTTTAAGGTTTGCAGGTGCATGGTTTAGGCGTGTCGTTGAGATGATCAGGGCTGGGCGGATGTCATGTGGCGGTCGTCGGCTTAAGGGGGTGTGCGTTTTGGGTCTAGGCGTCTAGGGTCTGGGGCATACCCTTTAGCCACAAACCCTAAACGCGAGTTCAGGGCAAAATGCCCTAAATTTAGGGTCTGGGGGCTTGGGATGTAAAAGTGCTTTGCTCCCGGCTTGAAGCTCCGAGTCTCCAGAACAAGAATAACTGCTTTGAGTACACTGATCAGGATAGGGTTTTGGCGTTCATCGTATTCAACATGCATTCGGGACTATAAAGGGCTACGGATTATTCTGATGGCATGGCCCGGGCCCTACTAATGTCCTTTCCATCTGTTTTGCATGCTGCGAAGTAGAGCAACACGGCCTGTGGTTTCCTTCCACGGCCCTGGATGACAGCACAGGCAAAAGCATATTATAGTACCCTAAATAGTAGGATCCTTATTATAAGGACCCCAAAATAAGGTACCCTAAATAGTAGGATCCTTATTATAGTCTATGCCAAGAAAACCAGGCTACCAGGTAGTGGATTACAGTGTCCAGGCGGAAGCATCCAATCGAGTGCATTGAGGTTTCCGGGCTTCTGGGCTCCGAGATGCTAGAAAAAAAGACCTATAGCAACCTGAAAATAAAACCTATATAGTATCCTTAAAGCAGCCTTTCAGACAAGCCCAAAATCCTGTTGTGGCGCCAAAACCTGACTCTCGAAAGCCGCAAAGTAGTAACCTCAAACCTCCCGCGCCACCGCTTGGAGGTTCATGGGTTCCTGGGTAGCTACAAGTGGGGATCATGAGTAGGGTAAGTATAGTTATAACCCATATTCGGAGACTTATCTCCCATGAACCTCTAAACAAAACTCGACGCTAAACAGGTAATGCCAGTTCGCATGTGCTACCTGCTTTTCCTCATGGCATTCTGCTGGCGGATCCTCCTGCTGCTGGGCTATTTTCTAAGAATAGCATGAGATTCTCGGATATAGTTCGTGATGGGGACTCTATCAGGTCCGCCTTTCTTTCCAGTGCTATGCTGAAGCCCGGAGTAGCCTGGAAGGTCCTTTGTCGATGCGGTAGACGAGGGCCCTCCTTGTTTCTGGAATCGGCAATCAACTTACAATCTGCGTGCTCGATAGTATATACATCCCGGGATGGGGTTGGCCATGCTCACAGAAGGTGCGGAAGGAGCATCGCTGAAAAGCAATGGTACTACTGATTGGCAACAGCGCCCTGCACTTTCCATCCAGAAGATTCTAGAAGCTTCTCTCCTCAACTCACGATTACCCTCCCCACACCCTAAAACCCCAACCCCCCAACCGAGACCTTTTGCCAGTCCAGAAACGCGCCCAGCAAGAAGTGTAGCCATAGCAGCACTCCAGACACTACCATATTCCCTAAATTCAAGCAGCGGTTTAGGGCTTAGAATGATAATATGATCAAGGGGGCATGATTCAGCGATCTTCGGCAATCCCGGGGGGGCTTTCTGAACTTAGGGGGAGCTCATGTTCTAGCGGTCCTTATCATGCGCAGGGTTTTTGGTAGTATCAGGCTCCCTCAGTTTTCTGGAACTCACTCTCTTTCTCTCTCTCTGTCTCTCTCTCTCTCTTTCATTCATTCTCTCCCATATGCCATGTCCCAAACATGCGATTTGCTTGCCTATTACTTCCTTAAGCCGTATAGGCCCGGAGAGACCCAGAAAGAGATACTCGTACTGCACTGTACCCTGACGCCACAAACCTTCAAGTGAGGTTCGCCTTCTACCTTTTCTCCCGTACAGTCCTATGACCCTAAATCAGTCTGACCCGTCAAACCTGAATGAACCTTAAGAAGATCCATATCCGCAAAATGAGGTTCGCTTTCTTTCCCTTGAGGCCCTACGTCTCGCAACCCTCAAAAGCTACTACGAACCTTTGACCTTACAATCTAAAACCCCAGTGTGTAACCCTACATCCCACATTCGACAAAGACCGCCGAAAGAATCCGCCCGAAACCCTAAACCCTAAA
>CAJNJA010084809.1:6553-20506 GCA_905231915.1 Symbiodinium necroappetens
CACCAGCACCGCCGCCGCCGCCACCGCCACCGCCACCGCCACCGCCACCGCCACCGCCACCGCCACCGCCACCGCCACCGCCACCGCCACCACCTCCGGCACCAGCACCAGCACCAGCACCAACTCCTAACTGCTCATCATAAGTATAAGCATCATCATCGTCATCGTCATCATCAACGTCATCATCTTCATCATCATCGCCATCCCCAGCACGCTTAGCAGGTTCACGCGGCGTCCCTCGGCCTTGCAGAGTAAGTCGCTGGTCCGGTAGCTCTTATCTTTATCCCAACACAAAGACTACAGGTTACCGTCTCCGTAAGCAACGTATGCTTGCGAACGCCTCCATTGCTTGCACCTTAACACCTCAACCGGCTGCTAAGAAATCAAATTCGCGTGATGGCTCCGAGTGACCACAGGTCTGCCGTACCTCCTGAGTAGCCCTAAATCCCGTAAGCTCTCAATGCTTGGCGGCTCCTTTTCTATGCCCAGGTACAGATCACCAGGCAGCCAGTGATGTTGGAGTGAGATGCACATGCATCACTATGCCTTTAAAACAAACTTCTCAGAACAAGCCATGATGGCATAGAGTTTGGTGTAGGATTCAGGGTCCATGAACCTACAACCTTTTGATAACGTGTCTTGGTGGTACCCAGTCTGCTTTGCACAGAGCTGCCGTTTCACTCCAAGGCGGGTGTGACATGACACGGCAGCACTTTCCAGCTGGAGGTTGTTCCAGATTTACGTCTTACTTAAACTTGAACCCAACGCCCCTGAACCCAAAACCCCTGAACCCAAAGCTTTACCCAAACCCTTAAACCCTCAGCTTGAACTTAGAAGAACCTCGAGATGGTGCCGGCTGCGGTATGATGCAATTTCCTAATATCGAAAAATAATGTCAGGATCGCTTTTGCAGCTTCCTCTTGGAAGAAAAAGGCTGTGAGGGGAACGTGGGCAGGGGCGGATCCAGGATCCCACTTTTTTGGTATAATATGATCCTTTGGGGTCCGTATCATGATGAAGCTAATTAGATTAGGTTTTAGGGTTTAGGGTACTACTCAAAGCCACAAGCTTCTACTCCGGTCTCAGAGTCGTTTTGTTTTGCGCGTGCGTTTTCTTCTTGAGGGTCGGGAAGCACTTGGAGGCTCACATCCACATAATATAGAAGCCTAGATAATTACCAATATTATTCCTTTGGGTTCTTTATTGTAAGGATAGTATAAAGGGGCCCAAAGCCTAGCCTAATTATTGAGGCCCCTAGACTAATTTCAAAGAGTAGTCGTTTGCTATGATTGTACTGTCGTACAGCCAAAACACCCGATTCTCACAATGTGTCTGCCGAAAACCCTAAACCCTAAACCCTAAACCCCAACCCCCTAAACCCTTTATAAACCCTAAACCCCTACACCCTAAACCGTCCAACAGCACTCTTCGAACCTTTGAGGCCTTAAAACCCTAAACCCCAAACCCTAAACCCTAAACCGCCTGGGCGCTGAAAACGAAAAAAGAAAAACGCCTATGGTACCCGCATGGTTTAGGCCTCCGGACTTGGGGCCAGTTGAGCTTTTGTTGAGCCTTGAGGTTGAAGGTCGGGCCTAGGCGACTTGGGTAATTCTCTAAAGTAGAGTCCCTTTTAGGGTCATTCCTATAAAGGTGCCCGTGCTATTTTGGAAACAACCTAAAAGAGGCTTCTTATAGAGAACTACGTATTTGCATCTCCCAGCGTTGCCAGATCTTGGTTCCCGTGACGTAGGGGTGTCTGTTCCCCTAGGAGGAGGAATTCGCAGCAGAGATTCGTTTCTGAACTGATCACTTAAACCCTGAACCTTCCCGACCCGCACCACCAACTAAACCTCACCCCTTGAAGCCTTGCTGGTACTGCTAGTTACCCCCTGAACCCTAAACCTCTGCCAAAAGGCTTTTTGGCTTTCTGAAACTTCACTGTAGATAAAATTTCAAATTTGTTGTGTCTCTAACCTATAGGCTCTAAGGGCTCATATTCTAAGGGCTTTTGGGCCCAAAGACCAGACTGCATAAGGCTTTTGGGGCTATTTTGAGCCTTAGGGTAAAAGGTGCACATCTCCGAAACCCTAAACCCAAAACCCAAAACCCTAATCCCCGAATGAAGCCCGAAGCCAGCAACCGAAACCCTGGGCCGGACGCCTAGGACATACTATGTCAACGCCGAGACCGGTGAGGCCAGCCTCTTTGTTTAGGGTTTTAGGGTTTAGGGTTTAGGGTCTTTAGCAGAAGAACCTGAACTCTAAACCCTAAGCCCTAAAACCCTGAAGCCCTAAACCCCTAAAGCCCTAAAGCCATAAACCCCCCGCACCCTCCCAACCCCTAATCCCTAAAACCGATCCATCTTTGAGCCCTGAGGGTTCTCATTTGGCGATTCGAGGGTTTTAGGTCCATCCGGGGATTACAGCTTACAGGGTTTAGGGTTTGCGGACATGGGGGCTCAGGGTCTGCAATGTTTAGGGTTTACCCATAGGCTCCATAATAGTTCCTTTTGGGGATTCCCTTATAGGATCCTAAGTAATTAGAAACCACAAAAAAGAACTACTATGGAGCCTATGGATAGGCTTTAGGGACATGGGGGTTTGCAGTTCATTCCTTATAGGGTGCAAGGCTTTCGCCTGCAGGTTTGGAGCGATGCATGTATAGGTTGAAGGGACTAGCTCTCTGTGGCCAGAAAGGGTTGTCTTGTTCGGGGAACTCGTACCATTCAAAACCCCAACCCTAAGCCCTAAACCCTAAACCCTAAAACCCTAAACCCCAAAACCCTAAACCCTAAAATCCTAACCCTAAAGCCCTAAACCCTAAAACCCGAAGCCTTGGACCTCATGCCTAAACTGCGAGCCGAAGCCCGAGAGCCTGAAAGCCCAAGCCTAAACATCCGACACCCTACACACAATTAGCACGAGCTGGCACCCTCCAGGCTTTCACTGACCCAAAAGAAGCTTTTTATCCTTGGGGCTTAGGGTTTTGGAACAGCTGGGCAAGCGGTCAAAAAGGAAAGCCCTAAGTTTCTCATCGAGGAACTTAGTCGACAGCAGAGTTTGCTCCTCAAAAATACAACGGAGCTTTCGCACTGGTTTTGCAAACTATCACACCCCGAGCCCTCCAAGCATAAACCATGTGCTAGCATAGAGCTGAAGAATAGAGGACCCCCAAACGTGCATCCATGTTCTGCCTGGTATGTAGGCTGGTGACTTAGGTTTTTTTGTGCTTTTGTAGGAGCTCTACAGCTCAAACCTTCATCCCTGATCCTTCCCAACATCCCAACCTCTAAGCCTCGAAACCCTCAAGCTGAAAACACCAACTCCAAGCTAGAACCCTCAATACGAAGCCTCTCCTAGCTGTTTATGCCCCTACAGTGGAACTTTTCTGTGTAAGGGAGACTCTCGAACTTTACAGCTATCGAAAACCAGCGCTCCATGTGCGCCCCCAGACACGCTGGACTCCTCCCGGAAGTCCACATGACGCATGGTTGGGGACCCCAGCACGGACAAATAATTTCGGGTATCAAAAGACCAGAGCAAGGTTTTTGGGTACATTGTAGCATTATGTCTGTAGGAGATACTTAGTATTACTGGATATTCCGACTCCTTCATTCCTTCTGGCCTCCAGCTAGTTACTTGTAGTTCGTCAACTGCGCTTTTCAGACCCCGCGCAGCACTAGCTATCCGCTGTACTGCAGCAGTAGCACGACCCATCGCCTGCAGTTTAGAGCTTAGGGGGTTTAGGGATGATAACAAAAAACACAGCCGAGCCGAGCCAACCGAAACAGTTTTAAAGTCAGATTTGTTAGCACCCTATCTGGCAGCAAACCTGGTCCTGCTGCTGGTGCTTGAGAAGCACCGCCTTTCAAGCTTTATTGAGATTGAGAGCTAAGAGATCTAGTTTTCGGGGTGGTAGGGTCGAAGTCCCTAAACCCCAAAACCCTAGACTCTAAACTGCTTCCTGAGTTCATGCAGCTGCTCAGGTCGGGTGATCTCTTTTCGGATGCTGGGGACGCAGCCTCACAGGCACGGCCGAGCTACTTCCCTTCAGCGCCCTAAGCCGCAACCACCACCACCACCACCACCAGAGAGGACGTGGTAAAGAGTGTTTAGGTTTACAAGCTTTGCAAGTTTGGCTCAGCTTGTAGGAATCCCTTGACGCCCTGAATCCTATACCCCCAAGCCTGAACCCGAAACCCTAATCCCTGATCCCTAAACCCTCATCCCCAAACCCCTAGGGCTTTTCTCCCTGAATCCAAACCCGGCCGACGTAGGCGTCCCACGCCCCAGCACCGGCTGTGGCCGAGATGTGGAAGAAGCGCAGCCCTCGGAAGTGGCTGGTTTGTTGAGGGTTTAGGGTTTTGGGTTGAGGGTTTAGGGCTTAGGGTTTAGGGTTGAGGGTTTAGGGTTTAGGGTTGAGGGTTCAAGGTTGAGGGTTCGGGGTTCAGGGCTCAGACATAAAAGGTTGGGCAGACCAGGTCAGGGGTCTGGGCTTACACTTAACCCAACCACATAGCCAAGCAGTATACTATCAAGCTCGCACCAGGGATTCCCTGAAAGGTTTAGGGTTTAGGGTTTATAGGGTTTAGGGTTCCATCATAGACCAATGCAGCTCGCAACAGCGTCTTGCAACAAAGAGGCCCAGAGTTCAGTTCAAGGAGCTCTCCCGGTAACACATGATTAGATCTGGGCCCTACCCATAGGCTCCATAGTAGTTCCTTTTGGGGAATACCTTATAGGATCCTAAATGTAAACCACAAAAAAAAGGAACTACTATGGAGCCTATGGGTAAACCCCAGGGTTTTGAGCAGTCCGCCTCAAAACCCAAGCCCTCAAAGCCCTGATTGCCTTACGGAAATACTTAAGGGCGTGGTTTCAGGGTTCTGCACCTTGCAGTTCCGGAATTAAGCGCGTGGTTTCATGCATTTTTCCCGGATGGCGCGGAGTCAGTGCTTGAGGGATTGAGGGTTGCGCGGAGTTCGGGATTAGTAACCCTAAGCCCTAAACCCAATTAGCGTCGAGGGTTCAGGCATCGAGGATTTGGGATTTGGGGTTTGCAGGGACAGCTTGGCTTGGCCTGTTGTTTGGCTCTTTCGGTCTTCAAAGGTCCTATGTCTATGTATATGTATATGTAAATTAAATGTATACATGTATATGTGTATGTATGCATGTATGTTGAGGGCTTAGGGTTCAGAGTTCCTTCAAGGGTTTGGTAGGTACCTGTATAGTAGAATGTAGGCTTTCTTTAAGCCTTTAGGGTGTAAAAGGTTCCTTGCAGGGTTCCCAGGTACCTATATAGTAGACTGTAGGGTTTCTATGTTAGGAATGACTACTATGATTTAGTGTAGTATCCCCCATAACAGTACCTAGGACTCCACCCTAAACCCTAAACTGTGGCTCAGGAAGCGGCTGAAGAACGGCACGGTGATCTCTGTGAGGGCGGGATAGGCGCATGGTGTCCTAAACCCCAAATCCTGGGGCTCCAAATAGCCCAAAGTAGGTACTATTTACGGACTTTAGACCCCAAAGTAGGTACTATTTGTATACTTGGAGCCCTAGGGAACTGCCTGCCGGCCGATAGCTGGCCCGCGATTGAAGTCTTTGACTTAAGCACGGGAAGCAAAGTCTGCGCGTTCATCCAACCTGTCGAAAGCCAGAGCGATGTATGCCATAATGTCTTACGGTGTAGGACTAAGACTAAGAATCTGGGGTAAGTTGGGATACAAAGGACAAGCCCTAAACCCTAAACCCTGTGACAAGCATGAAAGACCAGGTGCTGATTCAGCACGCTCAGCAAGTGCTTGATCTCGTTCTCCTGCTGGGAACCCACCGGCTCCCTCAAAGTCCATAAATTTAAAAACTAAGGAACATATACCCTAAACCCTACAAGCCCTAAACCCCAAACCCTAAAACCCTAAAGCCCTAAACCCTAAAACCTGAACTTACACACTTAAACTAGGAGCCCACGAAGTTTTCCGGTAGATTCTCCGATGCATCCGAAGGCCGAGACTCCAAATCCCCATTAAACAACTCCGGAACATACCTTAACTTATAAAGCCTAAACCCTAAACCTACTGTTTTCTGGTGCCCAATACTGACTTAAGGTCTATACTCCTTCCTTACGTTTCTGCGATCCCCCCGCCTAGAGTTTAGGACTTTGAGCTTCGGATTGATGCCTTCAGGAGTTTAGAGGACGGGGGTCCCAAAGCTGAGGGTTTGGGATTTAGGGGGTTCGGGATTTAGAGTTTGAAGCCTCGAAACACAGGAAACCCTAAATCGAAGTATCCGGACAAAGAAAGGCCTAAACCTTGAAGCCCTAAACCCAACAGGAACAAGCTCTCGAAACTCCCAAAGATCTTCGGAGATCCCCAAAATAAGCAGCGAAAAGACAGCACTGCATTGGGGTGTTTGGGAGAATTTGAAACCAAGGAGCTTCGTGCGAAACACCATATGGCTGGCCCCTAGAACGCTATATGCTCCGGTTAAGGTTTAGGGTTTAGGGCTTTAGGCTTCTTTAGGGTTTTAGGTTTTAGGATTTAGGCGGTTTAGGGTTTGAGGATTAGGGTTTCGGGGCCTCCCTAACTGTTTAACTAATAGAAAGAACACCCAAGACAGGAACACAAATGATGATCTAGCTAGCAGTTTCGCCGGGTCTATCTAGCTAGCAACCCCATCGGGTCAATGCTTCATAATGGCTTGAACTGGTGGTTTCATGATGTACAGCTACAGAAGCCTAACTTCAAGACCCACTTTTTCCCCTAAACCCTGAACCCTAAACCCTAATCTCCAAAGCTGTCGGCTACCCTGCAACCAACAGATTAGGAGAACCTGGGCTAAAGGTGGTTTGTGCTTCCTTCAACCCTAAACCCATGCCTAAGCCCTAAACCCTTGAACCCTAAACCCTTAAACCCCCAAACCCTTAAACCCTAAACCCTTAAACCCCCAAACCCTAAACCCCAAACCCATGCCACCCTGTGCCTCAACTCTAAACCCAAAGCTAAGCAACGACCGTATCGCGACATCAGGATGATGACGAGTCAACTTTCGGAGTACCACCGTAACCCTACTTACAGCGCTTGGGGGGTAGAAGGCCGTAAGCATCGAGAGGAATCCACTCAAGATGACACAATTACACCCTAGAAACCCGGATACATCCTAAACCCTGAACCCAAGGCCCCTTAAGGAGATTTAGGTGGGAGGTTTCTGATGAGTTTCTCTACGAACATTGCAGCCGCAAGTGCATCCGAAGACAGAAAGTTGGAACCGTGAGTATGGCCGCCCACGGGAATCCAATGGTGCACAAGACGGTGAACAAGCAGACCATTAGGGTTCAGGGTTAAGGGTTTAGGGTTTAGGGTTCAGGGTTTAGGGTTTAGGGTTCAGGGTTTAGGGTTTCACACCAGCTGACTGACCGTGAGGGCTTCGCGGCCTTCAACCCCCGACTTCTTGCTGTTTGCACGGCGGAGGTGCTCCGCGCCGCATGAACTTGGCGCTTTTACGGACTTTTTCGCGTTGAACCTGGCACTTCCTGAGGCACTTCCACTTCTCGGGCGGTTTCTGAGTGGAACTTTCGAGCCTCCTCCGACCGTAGAAACGGAGGATATCCTAGGGCTCCATGTGCCCATGTAGTACATATTTAGGCCTTTACATGCGAAGCCCTTTAATGCCAATGAACCCTTATAGGGCCGGGAATCCCAGCACCGATCATCCTGGACCAATGCTCAGCACGTAGTTACGGTCCAAACCCTTCCAAAACCCGAACACACCAAGACCCTTCAATCGCTGAAATGTAAGCCCGAAAACCCTAAACCCCTGCAAACCTTGTATGAAACCTTACAGGAGCCCTTAAAGGAAAGACTCAACCCTTACCGAACCCTCTTTTTTCGGTCTCCTTGAGCTCCAGCTGGCGATCTTTATCCTCAAGCTCAGTCCTGGAACGACGCTGCACTCTTCTTAGGGGGACAAGTTTTGGGCTTTCTTGAAGGGCTCCTTTCAGGTTTCATCATTTAAAGGGTTACAGGCGGCTACAGGGCCTTCATGGTTTCAAGCCCTAAACCAAAACCCCTAAACCCTAAACCGTCTTCATGGGTCTTAAGCTTTCTGCGTGTATGGCTTGTGGATTAGAGCTCTTTCGGGAGACTGGGGCTTCTTTAGGGCTTCGGTGTTTCAGGGAACCCGGTGCGAAGAGGACTTCTAAACAGGGTTCCGAATACGGGTTCTGTAAAAGGGGTGGTATAAGGGATCTCTGCAGGGTGCGTTAAGAGTCACTATTAAGGCTTGCTTTAGGGATTTAGGGTTTGGGGGTTTAAGGCTTCAGGGATCTAGGGGTTTCAGGTTGTAGGGCTTTAACGTTTAGGGGATATGGTGCTAACAACTATTTGTGCATGTCCTTGTTTTAAAGGTACCTCGGCTAGTATAACTACGCAGTTTCAAGGAACCTATAGTCGACTTGATACGCCTGCTCCTGGGATTTTACTCTGAGTCACTTAATTACTTACACAGTAAGGAAGGCATCTTACACACGAAAGATCCCTAATACTATAGCCGCAATAGCTCAAGGTGATCGCCTGGACGAAAACCTAGAAAGGCCAAGTTCAGACTGCGCCTTCATGTGGGCGTTTGGCTCCAGTCAGAGCTTAACCAACATAGTTCTGATCTCATGACCTATCCATGCTAAGGCTCCGGGACCTATAGCCCTAAACCCCTCAATGGAGACTTTATCTAAACCCTAAAGCCCTAAATCCTCAACCCCTAAAGCTCTAAAACTTAAGCCCCCGCTAAACCCAAAAGCGGGGGCCAAGGAATGGGACCTCTTAGCCCGCGTTCAGGGGTACGGACTCTCTGGCTTAGAGCGGTTTGGGGTTTTGGCTCCACGGCTTCGCGTTCTATGAAAACCGTAGGGGGTTATTAAACTCTAAATCCCAACTGCCAAAGCCTGAATGAAACCCCAGGGCCCACAGTCAAGAGCCCTCTCGTAAGGTAGTAGTAGTAGTAGACAAACAAGTAGAAGCAGTAGTAGTAGTAGTAGTAGTAGTACAGTAGTAGTAGTAGCAGCAGCAGGAGTAGTAGTAGTAGTAGTAGTAGTATTAGTAGTAGTAGTAGTAGTAGGAGGAGGAGGAGGAGGAGCAGCAGCAGCAGCAGGAGGTGGTAGTAGTAGTAGTAGTAGTAGTAGTAGTATAATAGTGCTAGTATAGTAGTAGTAGTCGTCGTCGTCGTAGTAGTAGTAGTAATAACCTCTCAAGGCCCGCCTAGTACACCTTCCAAGCCCTCACAACCCCCCAGCGCGAGGCCTGAGGCCACGCATGACATCTTCCGAGCCGATGACCTAATTTGAAAGCAACGCGGTTTAGAGTTTAGGGTTTAGGGTTTTTGTGCTGCTTGCTTTTCGGCGGGCTGCTGTGAGGGTTTGTCAAGCTTTCTCTGAAAGATCAGGCTTCTACGTACACATATTATGCATGTACGCATGGGCCTGCACCTGCACATATATATATATATATACATACACATTTATACACACATATATATATATGCACACACTCACTTTGTTTGCGGATGGGTTGAGAATTTTAGCGATTGCTGGCTGAGGGTCTCTGATAGTAAGTCCTATAGACGTCCTGTGGTCTGACATAGGGGCATGAATGATTACCACTACTACTTTGGGGTTCCTTATCATCGTTCAAGTAGAATATACCACCAAAACCCTATTCTCACTATTGAGGCCCCTACATACTATACTCTCTGCTGCCGCCAACGCACAGGGCCTGTATGTGCTGAGGGGGCTGGGTTTCAGGACATTAGCGGGATGAGAGGCCCAATATAAAAGCTGCATAGTAGGAGGGTTTAGAGTTTAGGGTTTTAGGGTTTAGGGTTGCGGGTTTAGGGGTTTAGGTAGGGATTCTCCGTAGAAACACTACTGGCACTAGCTAAGCTACTCCTACTCAAAAGTCTTAGAAACCCACCCTAAAACCCTAAAGTTATAGAAACCCACCCTAAACCCTAAATCGTACACCACATGTGGAAGCCCTGAACAACCTCACGGGCCTTAAAAAACACCGAACCCCTACTCCGAAAGTCCGAGACCCTGATGCCTTGATCCTCCCCAGACCTTCCAATACGGTTGATGGTGGAAATCCTGCATTACCCATAATCAGGAATAGGGTTTAGGGTTTAGGGGTTTAGGGTTGGCGATTTAGGGTTTAGGGTTTAGGGGTTAGGGTTTAGGGTATAATTCCCATAGTTTAGGGTCCTTCAGGTAATGCAGGATTTATATCAGCAGCCGTATCCCTCAACTAAGGAATCTACCTTATAAGTCATATTAGGGATCCCTAATGTAGAGGCCTAAGAATTACAATAGGGTGTTTTTTTGGGGGGTATATTATGCTAGAATTATAGCGAGGAACCCCCCAAAATAGCATAGGTGATTATTAAGGCCCCTATATTAGAATGACTTAACTGTATACTGTATATTCCTCGATTATAAGGGATATTGGGAAGGCAAGGTCCAGAACCCCGCGAAATCGGCAGGGGCCCCTGCAATGCTTTGCTCCATGGGATGCTGCACCTGCACTCATCATCTAAACCCTCAACCCTAAACCCTAAAGCCTATAACATTTGGGGATCCAAGGATTTCATTCCAGGCGACCCCACAACCCTTTAACCCAGGAACAGACCTTACATCGTTTTAGGGATGCTGCTATAACCGAAAGTACTACGCACATTCAAGCCCGATACACCCTGAAGGCCCCAAACTCTTTACCCGTTAGACCCAGAGACTCCAATATCCATTAATTAAGGAATATGCCTTAAACTAGAATAGGATCCCCAATAAGATCTAAGGTATATTCCTTATTTGAGAGATATTGGAGTCTCTGGGGACCCTAAACCGGAACACCCCTGTAATCTGGCCAAATTATAATAATTCTCACCTCGTACCTCGAATTTCATATTTCACCGGGCCCTGCTATTTCACGTGCCTCGTCTACCTCGTAGTTACAACCGCGTGTGCTAATTTATGTCAATCTCGGAGTTTTTCCCACTCAGCTTCATGGGCTGAGCAAGCTCAGCGAATTTGCCGCAAATTCAGCTGAATTGGGGTCTGGCCCCCTGCCTCCGAGCCTTGAGCTTGGGGGCCGGCGGATTTGCCGCAATTCGCCGGACCAGCCTGGCCAGCCCACCGGGGTGGAGGAGTGGCCACCCCAAAATCTCGATTCCAGGTGGGGAAACGGCAAAAAAGACGCCACTAGGGATTGAGCCTGCGAACATTTCTTAAGAGACTACAAGGCCAGGTGTGCGACAACTGTGCTATGGCAGGCTTACCACTTCCTACGCCCACAACCATCAAACTTCCAGAATTCCCATGCCGGGCGACCCACCCTGGGTGGCGTTGTGGAGGAGGGAGTGGGGGTGGCGGGAGAGGAGGGCTGTGGAATCTGCCGCAAATTCGCTGGATTCAGGAACCGGCCCTCAGCCTGGCCGGTCTTGGCCAGGCCACTGGGGTGGAGGAGGGAGGGGGTCGGGTGGGTGGAGGAGGGCGGGAGGAGGGGGGCAGCGAATTGGAGACAGAAAGAAGCCTGACCCTGCATTGTGGGGTGGACGAGGGAGTGGGGGTTGGGTGGGTGGAGGAGGGGCGACAGAAACCGGGTGAGCTCAGCCAGCCTGGCCCGGCTTGGGATGGCAGGGCGAGCCTGCGCACTTCCCTGCAAATTAAAACGTTGCTTGCCTCAGTTTGCTACCCGGAAACAGACTTTCATGCAGGGTTATCAAATCATGATTTGCAAAAAAAGAGGCGGGAAACAAAAGTGAAATCAACCGAATTTGCTGCAAATTCGCTGGATTTTCCCTTCCGGGCTTCCCAGCACCTCTCCCGGCACGGTCAAGGGCTGCCACACCCAGGACCTAAAATCAATCGAATTTGCTGCAAATTCGTTGGGTTTGCCTTCTCTCCTCCTGCCTTCTCCCCAAACGTGCAGATGTACGTGTAGGGAAAAGTAACAACATAGCAATCGTAGCTATAGATGCAGCCTAGCTAGCACAAGCAGGAAGAGTCGTCGTCGTCGTCGCAGGGACCAGGAAGTTGCCGTTGTGGCCTGTCCAGGGGCATTTGACTTTCGCTGCGGCTTCAGGCGGGCCAAAAGGTTTTTACGGCTACTAGATTTTCTGTTCACGGTTTTTTGGGGCCGGGTTGTTGGCAGACAAAATTACGATAAGGGTATGAGGGTTTTGTTAAGGTTTTTAATAGGGCATTATCTCAGCAGGTTGGTGCCTGGGATGCTTTAGGACTTCGGGATTGAGGGTCTTGGGGATGAACTTGGCTCTATCCTAAACCCTAAACCCTAAACTCTGCGTGTTTCCAACCCGTGCCACTTTCGACGCATCGATGGGAACGTAAACCCTGAAAGATACATAAACACTGTGAACCGCAAAGGCTCTCAACCCTGTAAGACCAAGCAAACCCCAAAGCCCGTCAACCCCAAGTTTGGGCTTCTGGGCTGAGGTGAATTTGTTTCCGGGTGGCTCAGCTGCCTTTCTTCCTGCAACTCAGGCTGGACTATTCCTTCGGCCTGAGTGGATTTACTTGGAGACTGTAATGCCCAAGGCTGCTAAGCGGAATTATTTGGGGACCCACCTACTTGTCTAGTGGAAGTCACTGAATCTCCAAGCGCCCACTCCAGTTCGGAGAAGCTCTTCTTGCTCATGCCGCTGAGCCGGTACAAAAATTTCAAAAACTCCCGAGAGGTCACGCAAGCCATGACAGTTTCAAGTCACTTCTGACTTCTGGTTTTCCGAAGCTATGTTCTTCTTCTTGGGTGAGAGAAGCTTGGATATCGGCATCTGAAACAGGATCGTTCTTGTCCACCTGCCTCACGCAAGCCTCTTCATTCCGCACAAGCTTCCGGGCAGTGGGTTGATTTTTCAGCTGCGCAAATCTTTTGCGCTTGGTGTACACTGGACGTTTCTCACCCTTGTCCTTTCTCACAGCCCGTTGCCGGCGGATCAACTGAGATCCATGGCGTCGCATCCCAGAAGTGATGGTTCCTTGCCTTTGTTCCGTCTCGAAAAACTCCCTAAGGCAACCTTCAAAAAAACCATCTTGCATAAGTACGTGTGTGCTGGTTCCCTGAACCAGCAAGTACTGCTCCACGACCTGAGCCGACGTTTGCTCTCCCAGCAAGTCCTTCATTCTCGTCACCTTTGCGAACTGACGCTCGCACTCGGCGGATTGAGTCTGCACAAGCACATAAGCAGCCATGATCGGAGTTGCCAAATAAGCATCCCCTCTGCGAGCTGAATTGGCCACCACGTTGTGCCAATTCACGGCGCCGCTTGCCTCCACAGCACGCTCAGCAAACAGGATTCGAAATTCTCGCAGCAAAGTCGCTTTGTCTTCCACGCCGAAAATTGTCGCCATCTGCTCTACAGCTTCAGTGAAACTCTGCTGCTCCAGCTTGTATGCGGTGTCGAAAATCACCGAAGGCTTCAACAGCGTTCCTGTGCCAAAGCGAGCCACGACTTTCTCCGCGCAGATTTTGGCATAGTCTCTCACCTGGCTGGAGTTGCTTGGGGTTAGGGATTCAAGCTTTGGGCATTTTTTGGAAGAACAATTCCAAGAAACACAAATCAGATGCCAAACAAATCACCCAGGAACCCGCTGAAAAGCATTTTTGATTGCTTGAACATCTTCAAAGCCAGCAAGCCTGATGCCTTGCTCGTGCATGTGCCCATCCTTGGTTTCGTACCGCACCAAAATCTTGTCGTCGCGCTGCTGTCGCCACAATCGACAAACCTTCTCAGCATGAAAAGTCTCAGCCACATGTCCGCCTTCACCGGACATCGCTTTTGCCAAAGCACTGTTTTTGTCACAATATGCGCCAAGAGCTGCTCGAAGTTGTGACGAAATCTCTTTGACTTTCTCCAGAGATGCAGCATTTTCAAGCCTGTTCTTGTGGTGGTA
>CAJNJA010084820.1:6992-20506 GCA_905231915.1 Symbiodinium necroappetens
GCAGCAGCAGCAGCAGCACCTCCGCCCGTCTCCTCCTACTACGCTTCATGCTGCTGCTCCTCCTGGCCCTGCCGCTGCCATCGCCACTCTCGCATTCGTTGCTAGTACGTTTTCTCCTACTGAAACTGATGCTCTGTACGTGCGATCACGTACTTGCTGCTGCTGCTGCTGCTGCTGCTGCTGCTGCTGCTGCTGCTGCTATTTCCACGACCTGCCGTTTGTTATGTGTCTTTGTTGGTTCGAGCAGATGAGAACTAGTCGTGCTATGCCTTATATACTTTTGCAATCATATTTCCAGAATCCCCCAAACCTGACGTTTCACAAGTTTGCCTTACCGGAAGCTGAAGATGGGGGCCAGAAGAATTGGTAGTGCTTTCCCATGTGGTTCTTCACTACTACTATACTATAGTAGGTCATACCGGAAAACCTATTCCAATTGTTAAGTCCCCCCTACATTAAATTATGGCCATCACTGTTGTTCTGCTATTCATGCCACGATAGTACGCTGTAAACCCGCAGCCCAAACACCGACCGCTTGAAGCCACACAAGCCCTAAACCCTGTTGGCCTAAACCCCAAGCCTTCAGAGCTTTGTGCCGCCGATGCTGCGAACCCAGAGACCTCATATGGCAAGTCCGAGTTGTGAGAGATATGTTCCCCTAAGGGTCCAAGTACCTCATAATCATGTACTCTTCTGGATACTAACCTACAAAACTATTACCCGTAACCCAAGTACATGATTATTAGGTCCTTTGGACCCTTAGGGTTCTTGTGACCCTTGACCCTCAACCGCAATCGCCTGCGCACATGGGGCAAGGAGTTCATCGAAGGCAAGGTGAAGCATGCGGCAGACAGGTGGGCCTCGCCTTTTTCGGGTTCCTTTCAAAGGGTTCCGGTAGAGGAACCCTCAGAAGGAACCCTTGAGTGGTCGGGTTCGCACAGGTTTGGGGTTGATCGGAATCTTTTCGGGCCTTGGGCTGTGGAGCACGTATAATCTAGAGTTCGTCTCAATAAGTAGTAAGAATATCTCCGCAAACCCGTTCTTGTTGCAACTGCCCTAACTCCGACATTCCCATTAGCAGTGGGACTTTTGCATTTGTGCTAGTCCTTGCAGCCTTGCATGACAACCCATGTCCCAGGCTTAGGATTGCATGTTCGTGCTGGGTTTAGGACTCAGAGTGTTCGGGTTGGGGTTTGTCTGGGAGCTGGGTCAAGGTGCCCACCAGACCCCACAAGAAACCAGGACTCAGGGCCTGCTGATAGACACAGAAGCAAGAAAGCTGCAAAAAAAGCCCTAAGCCGTAGACTGCGAAAGCCCTAAACCCTAGACCCTAAATCTTAAACCCCTAAACCCAAAACCCTAAACCCTAGACCCTAAATCTTAAACCCCTAAACCCTAAACCCTAAACTTCACTCCGAAGCCCTAACTAGACCTACCCCTGAGATCTTCGCTGTGAAACTGCACGATTTCCGGGTGTCGGTATGTTCACGATTCGAGTTTGGGACTTAACGATTGCGAGGTTTTTCTGGTGAGTTTTGGGCTTTGCAGCGACTCTGCCATGGCGGTTTCGCCACTGATATCAAGTCTAGTGCGACTGTTGCTGAGGTGATTCCTAAGTCCTATGGCCACTTCTCCTCTAATCAATGTCTTTCCTGCGTTTGCTCCTCTGATTCTGCTACTTGGCTGTTGCTTCCATAGTTGCTGCTGGTATCCTTATTATGGCACTGTACCTGTGCCACTGCTACCAACGTCACGCACACCCGCTCGTGTGCTCGTACAATCGCAGACCTGGATTTCGTCCGGTGTGGTTTATTTTTTCTCTCCTTGCTACTTCAAACAAAAAACATAGCGGCGTCGATGCAAAAACTAGAGTAATCATGTGATCCCTTGGACTATACGCGGCCTCAAAGCTTGAAGTTTACATTTACGCTGTAAGACTTACACCACACTTGGCCCCATGCGCCCGAAAACCGAGCAAGCAACAAGCTGCACTCCCAAACCGGACGCAGCCGCAAGCCCGGCAGAGTAGGATGGGCCTGACCAGCGATGAGATCTACGACTACAAGAACGATGTTTCTCAGCCTCATAACATGGGTGCCCTCTGGCACGTTCGGGCTTGAGGTTTATAGGGGTTTAGGGTTGAATTAGGGTAAGCTCGTGTTCGCATGAAGTTTCCTTTTTTAACATGGGGGGAAGCCGAAGGCTTGATCGCAGGTTGGATGGCTCAGCCCATACACCCCGAAACCACAAGCAACGAGTTCAAGGAAAGCGCCAACGCCCAAATACCCCGAACCCAAGACCAAGAGGCCAATCCCCTTACACCCTAAACCAAAACCGAAAAACTCAAACTTTCCAATAGCGATAAGCCCGTCGCAAGGAAAGCTTGGGCTCCAAATCTACATACGGGGTTTAGGGTGTTGAAAACGGTCGGTAGCTGTCCAACTGCATGGCCTGTCCCGAGAACATGTTGTGCGGGTTTTTTTTGCAGTCACGAATGCTGCGCTGCTTCAGGGCGACGGCTGTTCCGGGCGAGAGAAGCCTGCTACAAAAGCATCATATCACTTCTCTCGTCTCCAGTCGCCCGGAACCTTCCCGGACCCGTTCCCCGACAGGGACCCGGCACCCGGGAACCGGGAAAATCCGGGCCCTCTCAGTGCAAGAAAACGATACCCCCCCTCCAAAAAGGGTTGGTAGCTGCAGTTCTGCTCAGACACCCTGCCCCAAAGCCCTAAAGCCCCACACCACGAATCTGTCTTGAAGCCTTGCCTGCCTGGTGCAGGTGTGAGAGTCGACACCACAGAGCGCTGCAGTATGAACCCTCAATACCTCGAAACTAAACCCTGAAGCCCTGTAGACGAAAAGCCTATAGAACCCTATAGTACCCTGTTAAAGGGGACCCTAAACTAGAACCCGATAGTACCCAGCCTTGATTAAGGCCCTTTACTCCCAAGCTATTGGTGGTCATAGGTCGCTCCCCGACCCCTTGCAAAATCGTACTCTAAGGGTCTTGCAGGAGTTCTTTAAAGATCTATAGGATTTATAGGCAATTTCATAAGGTTTGGGGCTTAGCCCTAAAACCAAAACCCCTAAATCCTAAACCCTCAACCCCTAAACCCTAAACCTCTACGGCTTTCGCGTTCCTCTTCATGGCTTCTTTTTGCCCCGTCCTGGCCCCGTCGGCTAAAGCAGGCCCAGGTCCCAAACCCGAAATCCAAGCAGTCATGGGGGGCTTTACTCTAGGGTTTAGGATGTAGGATTTAGTGGTTAGGGTTTAGCATTTAGAGGTTTA
Organism: Symbiodinium necroappetens; assembly: GCA_905231915.1. Taxonomy (NCBI): domain Eukaryota; class Dinophyceae; order Suessiales; family Symbiodiniaceae; genus Symbiodinium; species Symbiodinium necroappetens. Next base: position 10,282 of record CAJNJA010084820.1, read on the forward strand.
GAGGTTTGGGGTTTAGGGGTTCAGGGGTTTAGGGGTTTAGGGGGCTTAGGCGGCTTTACTCTTGTCTCACGTCGAACCTGCACCTGATAGACCTCGCCTGGCTTCTCCGAGTTGTGAGAGTGGTGAGAGCGTACGTCCAAGCCCTGAACCTCGGAGTTTACACCGCAAACTTTCACAAAACCCCAAGAACGTGAACGCCCGGCAACCCGATGAGTGCTCGAGGTTATGGACAAGAGGTGGATGCATGTGTCGTGCGGATTTGACCTGAGCCTGCTGGCTGTATGAGTCTCAGGTTACGATTCCCAGAATTACGATATGGAGACGGGAAAATGTGCGGTACCATAGTAAGGTTTCTAGCTGGGTTTACGGTTAGCTTGTAGTTTTGGGTATAAGTTTACGGATCGGGGCATGGGGTCCCTACGTCTTGATTGTTGAGCCCTGCTTCGGAAGGCTTCGCTAGAGGGCAAAAGGCCTAAACTCAACCGGATTTTAGGACGAGGAGCCTCTGAACCTACTACTTGGGCATACGACTTCTCATTGTACTGAAACCCAAAAACCCTACAGTCCTAACCCCTCGAGCTCCCTTTAAAATTGCTTAGGGCCAGGGGAGTCCTGATCGGGGTATACGCACAACTCCGGGTCATCTGGGGAGTGTTAGGCGTTCAGGGTCTTTGAGGTTCCATTTGAGGGGGCTTAGCTTTCAAGACGGCTGCCATATAAGAAGCTAGGAAGTACCCTGATCCTCCACGTAGAACCGATGAGCTGGACACCATGAACTCGTAAGCCCCGAGCCCTGAAATAAACCCTAAAACTTCAAAACTAGTCCGGTGCAGCCCCGAAGCCCCGTCAGCGTGAACTGTAAAGCCAGACATTCTTCGGTGGGCCTGTAGAACTAGCAACTCTGTTCCTTAAACCTCACGACCACAGTATAGCCTAACTACCTCATTTTAACTTTTAAGACCCCCACACTTAATCCTGAAAGCGGCCAAATGGTAATCCTGTCATAGGAAGCTTTAATGAAACACTTTATAGCTAATTGTTAAAGATCCTTTATGAACTTGCGATGGTCTCGATACCACAGGATCTTGGGGCCAATGCTCTCCCAAGATACCTTTTCTGGCCCTGACAGGGTTTAGGGTTTGGGCGGGGGGGGGGGGTGTTCTAATTGAGTTTTACCCTCAACCCGTAAACCCCTAACTGATTGATAGAATCAGGCCTTGAGTCCAGGGCCGTGGCCCTCAAAACCCCTAAACCCCTAAACTAGCTCGTAGCCTGAAGCACGAAAGGTAAAATAGTCGGGTTAGGGCTTATGACGCCTAAACTTTCCATCCCCTTTATGTTTTGGCAGGATTTAGGGTTTCGTGTCCAGGGTTGACGGTTTAGGGCCTTCAGGGCCTATGATGGCTCAGGAGTTTAGGGCCAGTTTAAGGAAGAAGCAATCCCATACCGATGTGGTTGATGGGACCGACGCCTAAGGCAAAGCCGTCGCACGGCTGGCGCAGATGGCCACATTGATTGCCATGTCCGTGAAGGACCGTCCATGGCTTCTTTCGCGACTTACTTGGCTCTCCACTCGACCTCCTTTGAGGGATCCATAAGGGTTCCATACTTGGAGGTTCATGGGTAGTTATAAGTATGGTTATAAGTCCCCTGATATGGGTTATAACTGTAGTTACCACACTTATAACCCCACTTGTAACTACCCATGAACCTCCAAGTAGGGGTTGAGGACTTAGGGCGTTAAGCCTTAAAGCCTTTTCAGCCCAAGGTCTGTTGAGTTCTACTTGGGGGGGTCAGGGGTCGCAGGTCCCAGGGATCATACACTGGGCTCTGGCTTCAAAAGGGCTAAGAGTTCGGGGCCCAGTTCCGCCCTGGGTCACTGGGTTTAGATGTATGAACATATATATATGTATATATATATATATTTATTTATTTATGAAGATATAGATATGCGATATGTGCACATACTGGGTCGTTTCATCTGTATACTGGGCTTCTAGCTTAGGATGCTGGGCTTATGGATTGCTGCTTAGACTTCAGATATCTCAAGACGAGGGCAGGAACGATGTTTCCAGCTATTTTGCTATTTGACGTTGTTGTACCCTTGGACGAGTAAAGAGCGGACGACCAGTAGCAACAGCAGCAGCAGAAGCAAAGATGACGAATGAGCTCAAATGGGGCTCAGATTTAAAATGCTACTGTACAGTCGCGGTGCTTCGTGTGTGCTTTGCACACAGGGTGATCACAAAGGGGAGGGTAGGGACTAGGCCTCGGCTAGTTTAGGGCTTTTCCCTATACTTGCAGGATACCGCCCTAACCGCCCGGCGTCTCTAGGGAATTTAGCAGAACTGTCCCACCCAGGACTGTGGCGAGCACAACTTCGAGATCAACGGCCATCAAGGCGGGCGTAAACGGGGAAACCCAGAAGTTCAGAGTTGAGGATGCTGGCAGCCAGAAGCTGTGAAGGGGGGGGGGGGTTTAGGGTTTAGGGCCTAGGGTTTAGGGGTTTAGGGGTTTAGGGTTTAGGGGTTTAGCTTGCTTATACACCCTGAGCCAAAGCTGTTCGGTGTCCCTGCCATCTAAAGTTCTAAAGTTTATATCTTCAGAAAAGCCGCGAAGCCCTGGACCAGAATTGCTTTCAGGGACACTTATGAACTTCGACCCTAAACCCTAAGGCAGGTCGACATCTAAAGCCCTTCAGCCCCCTTCCAAACAAACAAGGCCCTGAGGACAGAATAGAAGGCTTCGGTTAGGGGCTTGCCTAAGGTTAAGAGCACAGGCTCTAGCGACACATGGTAGCTGGAGACCGGTCAGATTTGAGACCAGCAGCCAACAGGATTCTCCAGTTTGGACAGCAGCGTAAACTCGAAAGCCAACCCTTCAAACTCTAAAGCCCTTCATGCCCTAAAGCCTTAAAGCCCTAAAAGCACTAAACCGACTTACAGTAAGGGCTATACAACCATGGTTAGAGCCTTCTAGTAGTTCTTGAAGGGACCCTTAGCGACAAAGCACCACGCAGGAAAGACGAAATGCGCCATCGACGTGACGGGAGCCATCGCTTCTGCCGGTCACACAACACAACTTTATGATTTCTGAGCATAGGGGATATTTTAGACTAATTACATCAGGGTTTTCGGTGTTGGGTCTAAGGCTTTTGCCACAACTGCCTTGGGATGAGGGGTGTTCTGCGGCGTTGGCGGACGCCATAGATTTTGTGCCACAGAGGCTCGAGGTACCAACTACTATACAACTTGCAGCCCTAAAAATGTCGAGACTGAGTCACTGAGAAATTCGGAACCCTTCGGGTTTAGGGTTTAGGCAAAAGCTCAAGAAGGACATCCCGGGAGCTTCTGAAGTCTGAAGCCGCACAGCAGCCCCTGGAAGCGATCCCTTCGTCCGCAGGGCACTTTTGCAAGAAAACCGCTCCAAAGCTTAACTTCAAGAGAGCACGACCTCCTATCGAAAGCCCTGAAAGATCAAGCCTCCAGAACCCTAAAACCCTGAAGCCCTGTAGCACTCCAATCCTCGCAGCCCTCAAAAGGTAGACCTTGTTTCGGGCCATGCGCCCGAAGTCCGAGGGGGCAGGTTCAGGGCGTTTAGGGTTTGCCGGGTACCACCAGGGCCTACTCTTTGAAAAAGGGAGTATATGACGGTTCCATAATACGGCGCCTTAAACCGGAGGTCCTCATCCTTTAGGGGCTAGGGCTTCAATTTAGGGGTTGAGGGTCTAGGGTTTAGGGTTAGGGTTTAATCTATCAGGCATCGCCGCGGGCATGATCACCATCAGTGCCATCAACTGCCCAGCACAGCTGGTGTTTACCCAGGCCATGGGCGAGCGCCCCATGTCCAAAATTAACACAGGGTTCTGGGGTTCATTAGGCTTTTGGGGTTTGGGGGTCTGGGGTTGGGCTTGCTGGGTTTGGGGCCAACTTTAAGTACCTTGTGGCCGTGATGCGCTTGAGCTTCCCCCCTTGTTTGTAGGGCAGCTTTAGTCATCTCCGCAAGACTATCCGGAAGCCAGACCAACTAAAACAGAGGTCAGTCAGAGTATCCCTTGCAGTAGCCAGGCCCTCTATAGAAAGATAGACACATAGATAGATGGATAGATAGATAGATAGATAGACAGATAGATAGATAGATAAACCCTAAACCCTAACCCCCAAACCCTAAACCCTATACGACATTGACCTCAAGCTCTGCGTGGCCTGAACCCCAGCGAGACGAAATCCCACAGCCATCAGACCCAACAGCCCGAAGCTTCACACCTCGAACTCTAGGAACCATACATCCGAATCCCAAGCCGCTTAGGGTTTAGGGGTTTAGTGGTTTAGGGTTTAGGGATAGCAGAATCCCGAAACCAGAAGCTTAGAATCGCAACTCCCAAGAGCCCCTCTGGCCCGTTCAAAGACAAGGCCTTTGTGCAGCTGCAGTTATCGACTTGGTGTCGGCCGCCACCTACATCGGAACGTCTATTGCTGCTTCGCGTGAAGAAGGTTCGTCCAAGATCTGCTGCCCTAAACCTTAAACCCTAAACTCTAAACCCTAAACCCTAAACCCTGCAGTGGGTGGTTCAGAGCTTGAGGCGGAGATGCTACAACTGCGAGCTCAACTCTAAACCCTGAGCTTTTTACCTAGTCAGCGAAGCGGGTGAGAAAAAGCCGCAAAAAGCCTCGATCCTAAACTTAGCATCCCAACTTGCCAAACCCTGGTTCGTAGAGATCTCGAAGCCCAACTCCCTCATCCTCGAAATGGTCTTCTATCAAGATGCCCAAGGGCTTCGTGCATCGGGGTGTTTGCAGGACTATGTGAGCACCCATGTGAGGCTTTGGGGTTGATATAGGGCTCACGAGTTGCTAGAAGGTTCGCTATATGGGGTTGCTTTCTGGGTTGCCCCCTCCCCCAAATTTCAGGCTGTCGCAGTTTGGGGTGTACCAGAGTTTGGCGGTTATTAAGAAAGCTGTGCTTTGCTAGAGCTGCACACTTCGGGTATGTTAGGTGTGTTCTGATATTTGCTTCCTGTAAATCCTGGTTTCCAATTGTTCCGCAGTAGACTGCTGCTGAGGCTAGCGTGCAAAGCACTTGCGGTTCCATGGACAACTATCCTGGGGTTCCTGGCACCTAAGATGGAGAACGAGTGCGAGGAGCGAAGCCTGGGCACGGAGGGAATACACCAACACCTTGGCGGGATTCTGGCTTATTATTATTTGGGGCGAAAGCCTTCTGACCGAACCCTGAACGATTCTCAATGTGGACCCGTGATGAATAACCTTCATCGTGTTTTGCTCAGAGAGATCATACCTCTGGTCTTAATTCATCAGCGGTCACCTCCGAAGCTTATATTCAGCCCCACAAGTTCGAAATTCCGTTCCTGCGTTTAGGGCTGTGGTTCTAAATAGTGAGTTACATCTATATTAGCTACAATGCATTCATGCGACATTGTGGGAGGCTCCATCATCTCGGATTTTAAAGCCCCAACCCGCCTAAGCCCTGAACTGAAGAGCTCGGAGCTCCGAAGCCCCGGCCCCAACCCCAAAACCCTCACTTTGCCCATGCCAGGATGTCTCTGGATTTTTCGATGCGCCGTCAGTCCTGGCTCCTACAACAGAGCCCCATACTTAAATAACCCTTGACTAAGGAGTATAGCTCAAACTGTATCGGTGTTCTTCTTGTGCTTGCTGGTATTTTCTAGAGTCAAGGGTGGGCATGCCAGCAAACCGCAGCGATGCTAAACTGCGCATTGCCAGCGGGCGAGTTGGATTTATGGTCAGTCTTCCCAATCAAACCTCTACAGCGATTTTTGGGCACCGGCTGGCTTGCCCATAAACCCTAAAACCCAAAACCCCTAAACCCTAAACCCTCTATAACACCGGCATTGCACTCTTGGGCTAATCGGATGCTATAAGCTTCATCTTCGAACTCGCCGGCTCGAAAGCCGAAGCCGTACGAGGCTTGGACCTGTAATCAAGCCCTATTAGCCCCACCATAGCCTTAAAACGCTACAGGACCCTGATGGCCCTAAACCCCATACACGCACACGCGCACACCTACACATCGGGCCAAGGTATCGAGAGTGTCTGTTCCGTGAAATTTCGGGTGGCTCACAGGATGCCTTGAAGCCTTGTTTTGGCACCATGGTTTTGGCATCAGCGTATCGACCAAGCAGTATTCACGATCGTCGATATCCCGCACGATTCAGGGCAGCGTTCGGAAGGGGAGTAGAGCTCTCATGAAAGAATCTTGTATTCTAGTGAGTCTTGGGGGTCTAGATGCAAAAAGTTTGCATTGGCGCAAGCCAGGTGGAGCCGTGTCTTTTCCAAGCACTTCTTCCGAGTTTGTCGCGTTGCGGCAACACTTTCTGGCAGGTACTTGATGCTTGCGTTGATGTCGTTTGGTTTTCCCGCCGTGGAGGTGGTCACATTGGCGCTAACCTTGCCGCAATGATATGCACTGAGCCAGCCTCAAAAGTGAATAAAAGCTCTAAAGCATTAGCACCTTGATAGAGCTTCGTACAGCTGCCACAAAGCCCATCCAAGATGCTTTGCAGTCCTTCTGAGTTGTAGACGAACACCCAACATCCTTGCGAACGCTCCGATGTTTCAGCTGCGAAAGCCTGCGTGACGCCGACATCGAGCTCATGTGTGGCAAAGTCCACTCATGGAGTCTTAGATGCAGTGTAGAGCGGAGAACCTTGCCGCTTTCTCCGCCTTCCTGCAACAAGACCCGTTTAAGGCAGGCCAGGACCATACCCTTAATATCAGATGTTATTCAATACTATGCAATATGTAAAGCATAATAGATCATATATGATTCAGGCTTATTATTATGACCCTTACTAGCACCATTCCGTAGGCTTCTTATGACACTGTATACTTCTGGTACCCGGAACCCTGTTTTAAGCATCCACGGGTCTCTATTATCGAAGCTGTGGCGTCATGATTTATGAGATCAGCGCCCTAAACCCTAAACCCCTGCCGGGTGCGAGTGTGAGAGTCGAAACCCTATGTCTGACAGACATGACTAGGACATCTCGGCCTTCAGTGCCGCCGGAAACCTAGGGTTCAGGGTTTAGCTAGGTAGGCCTTTGGGACATTTTTATAGTTTCCCTTATTGGGCTTAAGAGGATCTGATTTACTAACATTTTTCAGAGGCTTTGAGGGGCCAACTTAGTTAGGGTTTTAAAACCTAAGCCGCCTGTCAAGCCTTGAGCAGGCGGTTAGAGTTCAGGTGCAAGAGGGTTCAGGGTCAGGGGGTTTAGGGTTTAGGGTTTTGTGTGCAAAAATGCTTAGGGTCAGGGTGTGTAGCCCAGATGTGCAAGGGCCAGGGTTTAGCTTTCAACTCTTGGGGCAAATGTCCCAAACAAAAAGCCTAAGCCACATCCCAAACTCCAAGCTTCAAACACGTCGTGTCAGGGCCTGCCTGTCATGCCAAGATATGCTGAGGGTGTTTCTGGCTCTGCCTGGGACACCTCAAGCGTAATGTAGGGGCCTTAATAATTAGAATAGGTTTTTGGGGGGTTCCTTAATATAATTATAGTATAATAGGCTCCAAAAACCCTATTCTAATTATTAAGGCCCCTATATTAGCAATCCTGTTCAGGATACACTCAGTTTTGAAATTTTCACCTAGGTCTAATCACGTCCATTTGTCTGGAATCCGAAGTCGATAGACAGGGGTACGGCTCACAATCTAAGGGCTTGTGTAATGGGCCCTGGGCGGCCCCCACGCAACACCCCTAAACCCTCAACCCTAAACCAAAACACGGTTGTAGCAAGAGCCTGTTCTGCGACAAGCACCAAAGATTGTCGCAAAGGTGGCGCGACAGAGGTTTGAAAGCAGGGGTGCGGGGGGCCCCCAAAAAAAACAAATGGGTTTTAAGATTTTGGGCCGTACCCGAGGCATGAAAAGCCATGCTTCCTCTGGACTGCAAGTGCAATATTGGATATCAGTTTGCCTGGAGGGCGCGAGAAAAACTAGATGATGCAGTTCCACGACTGAGTCCTTCGGCCCCTTCGGAGATAGGTGCTTCTTGATTCTGAATTTCTTCCAGCTGAACCACAAGCCCCCTAAACCGAAAACCCTCGGGTTCCTGAAGCATAGAAGGAAGGATAGCTTCGAAGATGGCCTGCTAATATGGAAGCAGCACATAGGGTTTGGGGTTCAGGGTTGGGGTTTCGGGCTTAGGTTTGCAGGCTTTCTGTATAATAAGATCTTGACTGAGTATGGAGGACGAGGACGAAAGCAGTTAGACCAGCTACAGGACTCCCCAAACTCCAAACAGTGTCGTGCACATTTTGGCCACGAAGTATTGCGACCTTACGCTACTTGTGATTGACCTAGCTGATTTTGATCCGCCTTAGTGAAACTCGATCCGGAGTGTTGAATATATATATATATGAAGTGAGGGCGATTAAGGTATATTTATATGTCGTTAAATTGGAAATCTTATTTATATTGATTATCGTTTCTCGTTTCTTTTTCTTTAAAGACATTTTTTCGTATAAATTATAATTTCACTTCGATATTTTGTTTTTTCTTGATTTTCGTGAATATTGGAAAATATTTTCGAAAATTTTATATGGATTTTGATGAATTACTTTAAAATTATATTTTATAGAATTCGTAGAATTTGTGGAAATTTCGGTTTTAGAATTAATTTTGAAGACTTGACGTAATTAGCATGGATTTTCGAGATTTGATGTTGAGGATTAAAAGCTAGGTTTTCGCGAGTTATAATATTTTTTTTTTCAAAATAGGCTTATGGACCTTTTTCGATTTCGGATTGTGCCTTTAAGACTAGTGGTAGCGGACAAAAATCGTTTCCGAAATAGGGCGAGTTATGTTTGAAAAAGCCTTTAAAGCCTTGGATTTTGACGGGGTGCTCATTAATAAGGTGAAATTTTGAGGACCTGATAAAGATAGCATGGATTTGAGGGTTAAAATCTAGGTTCTCGCGAGTCATAGTAAAAGTCTTTTTTTTTAAAGTAGATTTATGGGTTCTTTTTCGACTTCGGATCCTGTCCTTAAGGCCAGTGGCAGCATATCAAAACCGTTCCCGAAATAGCGCGAGTTGCAAAGCCTGCAAAGCTTTGGATTTTCATTGAATATCCAAACATTTGCGGATTACATGAGATTTTTGCCTAATTTTTATATTAAAATAATTTTTCACATATATATGGCTTTATTATGATCTTCTGGATTGCGGGCTTTGGCCCCAAATCTAGATTTATCACGAGAAACAAATAATTTTGAAAGTAGGTGTAGGGTCAATTTTTCTGCTGGAAATTCTTAGAAAATATATTTTATGAAGAAAGTACCTTCTGGTCGGTAGTAATAAAAACGTACGAGAAATTGAAGATTTATGGGGGTCTTCTTAATCTTTGTAGCCATCGCGAAAATACCGTTGAGATTGCCTATATGCATCAAAAAAATCGTCTATAAATATCGAAAGTCATTACTAAAAAAGACCAAAAAGAGTAATATTTCTACATCTCCATATCGTATCTTAATTATTTTGATATTTGTCACGCCTTTGCGCTGTCGCGGCGATTATTAAGATATTCGCACTATATTCTATACATAACACAATCTAATATTATACCCATATCTATATAGATTTTATTACATATCTATATAGATTTTGTTGTAAATTTTCTACCGTCAATGATCAATATATATTTCGTGGTATTTCACAATATTGCAAAATATCAAATAATATTTCGTTTTACTTGGTTATATATTGAAATTTATCTTATTACGATAAGAAAATTTCATGCTAGACCATTTTCTATTACCCCATACTATATTCCGTTCAAGAATTTTGCTAGTATTTTCGTTATATCAAGTTTCATTAGTATAAGTTTCATCATATTATATTATTAGATTAAGATATATTATGAAAAATTATATAGAGCTGTGCTATTTTGTCGTCCTATATTATATATGATTCATTTTATATTATACTCGATTATATTGCTTTGTCGTCTTAATTATGCTATATCGTGTTATGCCAAACTATATTATACGGGGCTATGTTTTTCTTTTTTTGATTCAATGAATTCTGAATTTATTAGAGATATGCTCTATTATATTATGTCGTGATTATATTATATTATACTGGACTGTATTATATTGTCGTGATTTATCATTTTATATTATTATTTTATATTAATGATATCCATTATATTTTATATATATTATATTAGATTATATTATGCTATATTTCTAT
>CAJNJA010084831.1:0-20505 GCA_905231915.1 Symbiodinium necroappetens
ACATGCACTTGAGGAGCAATCGTGGAGGGGCTGATCACTGTGAAGGCGGCGTTGGAAGACAGCATGGCGCCTAAAGCTGTCGAGTCCTTACCGGCTCCTACCTGACTGGACACCTGGAGCCTGCAAAGGCTGCATATGGATGAGCGACAGACTTCCCTGCGTGTTCATACGCCGCACATTTGCTGCCACGTTGCTGCAACCCTTGGCTAAGACTGGTGCGCAGCGTTTGGAGACTGCACGCCTTGTGAGGATGCGACCGGCTTCCCGCCCTGGTTTTGTCCACTCCGGAAAGGTTTTCGAACACACGACATGCGATAAGACGGCTACTTTCTGCAGGCAAGAAGCTGTATCAACACAGTATCGGCTCCACCAGACGCCTAGATCCTGCGCACGAACTCCCTGCCTTCTGCAAAGCAAGTCATGATAAGCTGACGCGCTCATGCAAGTCCGAGGCCTTGGGTCCTCGGTCCAGGAAGTGAACTGGCATGATGGGGAGTGGATAGTTTGCAGTGATCTCTCGCCTCGGGAAGGATAGGGTTCAGGAGATCACAGGCAGCTCTGCTCTGCTATGACAAGCCCTGTTGGAGCTTAACTCGAGCCACTCAGTCATCTCGAAGAGTTGGTCGACGCCGGGTGCGACAAACTGGTCCTTGGTAGTCGGAAGGCTGGAACCAGGTAATAAGGGTAGGTCCGAGCGGCGCGGCACCGAAATCAACTGAGGTCTGCGCGGAGTCTAAGCCAACCCCTGCCAAAGCCCGTGCAAAGAGGAAGGCACGAAGCCTTGGCTTTGTGATGCCGTGGAAGCTTTTTGCAAAGCGATTTTCTGACATCTTGCCGAGAATCTTGTTAAAGTTGAAGCTTCTCTTCAATGCGGAATCCATCGGATCAGCATGCAGCAGAATCAGGCGAGGATATCGCTCTGGGGTAAGCTTCGCTGACGTCGTCATGCCGAAATTCACCACAATGATCACCTGCAGAGCACGTGCAAAAGCTTGTCATACCGTATCAGCCAAGAGTCCGTGCATTGTTGCATGCGACTCGAAACCACCGCGCGTCACCCGCTTCATCCGATTCCAGATCTTAGTATTTCGACTCGGGACAGCGATCCCCATGCGTGCTGAGGAGATGGTTGTAGATGGGATGGGGGTGACCGGTGAAGTCTTCTTGAGGACGAGCCTTCTTGGAGAAGCGGTGTACGGATCGAACAAGCTCTTCTGTCATCTTCGCGTGCTTCCCGGATGGAGTACTCGCGAAATAGTTGACATAAGCCTTCGGCGTCCAGCCCCGCATCTCACCAGATTGGGCGAAGTGAGCCTTGTAAGCCTGAGTGTGAGCCACGGGACGGGTGCAAAGCTCCGCGCTCTGCGCCGCGGCCAAGTTGCATCCTTGAAACGCGGATCGACTCGAGCCTGCATCAATTTACGCATGATGTCCAGGCTCATCTGCCTGTCGCCTGAAGCGCTCACATTGCAGCAGCTGCAAGGTGGCCGTGCCATGCAGGTGAAGAAGGTGTTTCGCTGCCGGGCCACCCGCACGGGAGTCTGCTGTTTCTGTCCAATCTTCAGAGCAAAACCTGGGCCCAGTGATCATGCCTATGGCAATGGGAAACAAAGGGACATGGCCACCTCTTCCCGTTTGCGAGCTCTAAATGGACTCTGCCATGAAACGCCTCGACTGCCCGCCACTGGTTGCGACCCCAAAGGCCTCTGTCCTCCAGCAGGTGACAGCGTTGCGGCTATGTAGCTGGGGGCGCACCCTGAACGCTAAAAACCCTAAGCCGCCGCCTACTCCTTTGCTCCTTGGCCAACTCAAAGATGTCGCAAGACGATACCAAAGCCGCACCCTCAGCTTCGGCTTCTTCCGGGAGCAGCCACATGGGGTTCAGTCCTCGTCAAAAAAGGGAGCTGGCGGTTGAGCGCTCCGGCTCTGGGCTGCACAATACATATAATATCATTTAGTATAATCTATTAATTACAAGAAGACAATAGAATACAATATAATACAGCACGTGAAGAGATAATACTTAATACCGCTCGGCAAGAAGTTGCGAGTTGAAATGCAACCGGTTGGAACATGCTACTCGTAGGTCCTTGGTAGAAAGGCGTTCCCGGCGTCACCTGACATTCGCAATGCTTGCCATCATCGCCTGGAAGAATATCGTTCAGGACCTGCAGGCGTGACATGCTCTGACTTGTGAGCAGGGGCAAGGGCATCCTCATCAAGGAAGTTTCATGAACTCAGAGTTGCATGAACTCAGATCCGGCTCGCCTGGATGCTGCACTTTACCGTGAGAAGTTCCCCTTGGCACCGCATGCAGAACGACCATCAGTGCTTGGCATGAGCCAAACCAAAAGTGAAGTTTCTGCATGATGGACATGGCTGATTTGCGACCATTTCCACTGCTTTTGTTCTGGGGGGTGGAGAATGTCGGGGGTTGTTCTTCATTGTGGTTGCAGCCAGTAACTCGAATTTCGCCTTGCGCTTCGCCCTTGAGCGCTCTTGCGCGCACACGGTTTTAAACACGTTCCCACCTCGAAGCCTTGACAAGCCAGGAGCAGGACTTTCTTACACTACTTGTCGCCCTTGCGCGTGCCGGCGCCGTGCTGGTTTTGGAGCAAGTCCTAAACCTGCGTCAAAATAGTACAGTGCGCTGTTAGTCTACAGTCCGCTGTTAATTAGTCTACAGTCCGCTGTTAGTCTACAGTCCGCTGTTAGTCTGTGGTCAAGAGGCGGCGGTTTAGAACAAATCGCTGGTTTTTTAGTGAGGTTCTCGGCTGAGACCCAGTTCATGCCATGTGCCATGCAGATTGCAAGTCGGCCATTCCCTCCCGAGTCCAACCGACAAAGCCAGCACTTTGCACATACTACGTTCCTACGTGGTCCCAGCATCCGGGTCGCAAAGGCTCAGCAAACAAGCTTTTGTCTGAGCCATGTCATTGTTTGCCAGCCTCGAGCATCGGAGCCCTTCCGAAATGCAAAATCTGTGCCGGGCCCAGCTTGGAATCACAGTCTGTGCACGCGCGCACACCACACAAACAAAAACAACAGCAACAGCAACAACAAGACCACCACCACCACCACCACCACCACCACCGCCACCGCCACCGCCACCGCCACCGCCACCGCCACCGCCACCGACAACGACAACCACAACCACCACAACAACAACAACAACCAACAACAACCAACAACAACCAACAACAACCAACAACAACAAACAACAACCAACAACAACCAACAACAACCAACAACAAGCAACAACAAGCAACAACAAGCAACAACAAGCAACAACAACCAACAACAACCAACAACAACCAACAACAACAACAACACCAACACAACAACAACATAAAAATACCACGAACGCACGCATGCATGCTCACAGCCACCTCGGCACTTCAGATCAGCGCGCATGTTCTGAATAGCTGCCAAAGATCCGGCTGCTTTCGGCTTGATGTAGAGCCACCTGATACGACAACAGGTCGAGCAACAACAACATGCTTCCGTCGGCATATGTCCGAAAAACACATGACTCAGCAGCCAAGTGACTTGTCGTTGTTTCCCCACCGCACTACACCATCACAGGTGCATTCCTACTCACTGCTCTCGAAAAGGCAGGGCGACAAACGTGACAGCTGCCCTGACTTGTGCACGATAGCACATTGCTTGACTTGATATTGCCAGCCCTCGGTCCTGCCACTGTCCTGCGCAGAACACCCACTTCGACTTGCCTCCCAAGAAACAGACCGGCTTTTATCGTGCTAGTCGAAACGGCAAGGCCGGCCCCATCACGCTCTGCCAGAGCCTTGGGCAGGGGCATGTGCTGCAGCACGAGCCTGAGTGATGGCCCGCTGACAACCGAATCAACGACAAGTATGCCGTCTTCCTCTGAGCTGTCGGCAGGCGCAATGTCAACTACAGGAGAACCGGCACTCACTGGTGCCTTCCGATGAGATGAGTCAAGATGAATCATTTTGAGTCAACATGCCATTGCACACGTGGGGCGCAGCGGAATGCCCATTGCTGCTGGCCCACCGGCTCTGGAGTGCTCGCGGGCTTCACGGCTTGGCCTTCCGAGTCCTCGCTCAGGGACGTGTCCGATCTCCCATACAAGCAAGGGAGCACTGGCGTGTCACAGCGCACGGCGACTTGGGCAGTATTGGGCAGTGCTATGCGATGCTCTAGCAAAAAGGCATCTTTCGCAAATCCATGGGATTTGAGGTCCTCGGCCGGATCCTGCTTTGGGATTTCCGATTCCGAGTCTTCAACACTGTCCTCGGACGGCTGCGCTGTGCTTATCCTTTCGGAGACTCCGCAAGTCCAGGCCTCCTGCGATTCCTCAAGCGAGTTGTCAAGGTCCTCTTTGCCCTGCCCCGAAAGCTCGCCGTATGAATGAGCAGTGGGCAGTGAACAAGCGGCACCTGTGTCTGAGAAGAGCTCCATTCCCTTGGTCAGGGGTGTTCGGGCAGTGTGTCCGTGGCGGGATACAGTATACAGTAGCAAGAAAACAGTAGCGCGTGGAAGTGAGCAACCCAGGAACAAGCACGATATCGACGTCGACATGTCACAGCCACCGTTCATGATGAAAGGGAAACGGACACCGAAACGGCCCTTACAAGTACGGCCCTGAGAGCGTAGCTTCAGGGCTTCGTTTAAGCCACGGCGGAGCCGGAAGGATGAGCTCTCCTCAAGGCCTGTCACAAGTGCAGAGTTGGCCTTTTTCTTTGGCATACGCCCCGCTGCGAGTTGCTCGAGCAAGGCAGCAAGCTTCAGCTCCGAGCTTCTTGAATGTAGGCGGGCAAGAGCCGCCATACAGAACAGTACCACGAATGCCAGAACCAGCTGGAGCAGAATATTTAAGACCCTCGGAATGCCGGTTCAACAACTAAGCAACTGGTTTCATTTGATGTTTTAGAATTGACAACTCTGTATCACTCTTGCATCAACCACCTGCCTGGACAGTCTGCCCACGCCTCAAAATTTTGCTCGGCAGCTTTCAAAACTGACTGTTGAAGCCGACAGACCCTCAGCCCTTGTCCGGAATCATCTGCTGAGCTTCAGGCAGGGTTTTGCCAGAAGCCGAGGAGGCCCAGTGAGAAAACCGCAAGAAAGGAGCCAATGTTGTACTTCACCTCATGACATCAAGACGGCAGGTAGGCGTCAGTTGCGAATGCTGTCGGTCGAAATCTGGCCCTGGGCTGTGTCCCGTGTGTGTGTGTGTGTGTGTGTGTGCGCGTGCGTGCGTGCGTGCGTGCGCGCAGAAGGATCGGTTCACAAAGACTCCAGAGTGTGATCCTTCTCAGCAATGGATTTCGCGTCCGGCGAGTTCAAGGTTTGGACGTGGAGGTGGCGCTAGTACCTTTTTGTGCCTCGTTCTTTCTGTCTCGTGGGCCTGAGACCCGTCGAGCTGGAATTCGGCTATGGCGCCCACGGCGACCCCAGGATGCTACTCTCCACAAGAGGGCATCAAGTCAGTACCATACTGCCCCTAAGCCCCTATCCTAGTGACTTCCGCCTCCCGCCTCATTTCTGGAAGACATCCCTTCAGCTTGGGGCCCGTTTCGATCGTGCCTGGAAGCATTTTCATTTTCACTCCTTCCGGGTCCGTGCAGCGAATCGCGGAGCCTTTTCGCGGACACGCTTCATTTGCCGAAAGACTGCCTCTTGGTGAGTCGCGCCGGGGCTCTAGTTCGTGCACCTTGACCTTGCCTGAGATCTTGAGATGGCATCCGAGCGAACACGCAGACTTGTCGTGAAGGAAACGGCTAGCCTTCTGCCGCGCGAGCTCTCAAATTGAATCGCCCGACTCTCCAAGCACCAGGCACAGGCCACAGGCAAGCGCCAGTCGGTCTTCTTGGCCTGGGTCATGAATGACAGACAGCTAAACACGATTGCTTGGCTCCGATGTAGCACAGTGAAAGCTTTCGTGACAGCATAGAGGAGGTATGAGTGAAGACATCATCATCCCAGCCCCGGGCCATGTCTCATGCTCATGGGCCATGTCGAAACAGGCATGGTGAGCAAGATGGGGCTCTGCTTGGGCTCTGTCTGTGTGCGTGTGTGTGTGTGTCGAGATCTGTCCGTCTGTGTGTCTGTTGCCTTCTGCAACCAGCTCATGGGCCAAGGCGCCTGGCGACATGGCTAGTATTCCGTGTTTGCATTTGCAGACAGGGTTTTCTGCCTACATGTGATCAGAACTTGAGCAAACAAGCACCGTTTCTTCGGTTCTTCCATTTGCCTCACGACCAAAGTCACACTACGGCTGGAAAGCAAATTCTAACTTGGCAATGAGGCCATGGCACCACAGCCTTGCACCTCGACGTCCCAGGGCCATACCGATCATGGCATGTCATTTGAGTGTTTGCCTTGCTGGAATCGTTGCACAAGTGACGTAATCTCTCGTCGCTCGGGAATGGCTCACGAAACTGGCTGTCCTGGCCCTTCCCTAACCCCCCGCTGGTGACACCGGCTGAAGATCTGCGCTCGTCTTTGACGATTTTGCACATCGTGTTTAGACGCATCTGGAAACGACAAACGCGACACACACCGATGCACCCATCCACTGATCACCCACTCAGACTATGAATTCGTGTTATTGCCGTCATCAGAGCGGCTGAGCGTTTCATATGGCAGGCTGTAGTAGAACTTCGGGAAGCTGTGAGGCTTGAGTGCTGGGGATACGTGTACCTGTGTTGCTGCTGTTCTGCCGTAGCTCAACATCACGTCCAACATGCAGTGCATTCTGACGGTCTGCTGCTCGCTCAAGGAAGCTGTTGCCGTCACTTTCTTTTTGCATGCGCAGCACCTGCAGTCTTCCCAAACAGTCTTTCTGCACGGCGCCAGGGATTGGATGAGATGTCAGGATTCAGGGTTCGGCCAAGCTTCCTACACTGGACACAAAAGTCTCGATGTAATTCATCCCTGGCACCGGGGGGGGCTGAAGGCTGCAAACATCCGCTCTCTTCCGCTGCGGTTGATGTCAGGGAAAGTGCTTGATCTTCGTGCTCTCGGAGCATGGAGCATGTTGCATCAATGTGCGGCCTTCGATGCCACCCAACGCAGGGTTCAAACCCGGGCTGTTCAGAGTCATGAGTCGCCCAGTCGATCTGATTCGTCGGTTCGATTAGTATTGGACCTCTCACTCGATGACTTCGTACAGCCAACCGGGCCAGCAAAACTGAGCACATAAAGCATCTACTGCTGCACATGCAGAGAAGCGAGGGGGCTTGGTTGTAAACGCTGCGAGCTTCCAGAACCTTCAGCTTGCAATCATGCAGACCGCTTCTCCAAGCGATGGCACCTGCAGTTCCCATAGGCCTCGCCTCACCAAGCTTGCCTTGCCCACTCAACGACTCAAGACTTCAACCTCCAGGGAGGGGATACATCATCTCAAAACGACTACTCACGAATTTTTCTGGGGCACATCGAAGCATCAGCTCGCGGTCTTCTCGCTCATCCTCGGCACAAGCAAGAGAGTTTTCGTCTGGTAGCTTCTATTCTACCGCGACACAGGCCCACAACACAGGCAACCAGCACACCCAGCAGCACACCACAGAAACAGTCTGAGAGTAATTTTGAAGAGGCAACATGACGCAGCTTGAGTGACACAGGTGGTCACGAATGCTATGACCGCTGCTTGAAAATATTCGGCGCCGCACCCGGCACCATCTCTCCGGGTGGGGATTCGCGAATTCGTGCAAAATCTTCCAGCCCTCTTTGTAACAGGAGGTTTTGAGCAACATGCATAAACTTGCACATCTGCAAGCAGCTCGCGAACGTAATCAAAGACTCGGTAGTACTCAATCCAATCAGGCTCGTGACCTGCATTAGCAATCTAAACTGTTTTGCTGAGCGCCTGCTTGAAAATGGCACTTGAAACCTGTCAGTGCTTCGCTCGCAATACAGGGGATTCTGCCTGCAGCCGTTCAACTACATAAGGACTTGGGTGCGTTTTGTCTGTCTCAGTACCCGGACATGGAGTCAACTGCAATAAGATGCATCGGGCGCCTCGTTCTCTCAAGGGCCAGCGCCTTGATCAGCAGATCTGAGTGACTGCAGTGGTACTGCGCAGAGGCAAAGGCACAAAGGCAGCTGAGCAGACTTTGTTGACTACAAGACGAGGGCCGCACCGCCACCTTTCAACGCCGCCACCTCCCATCCGGCCAAAGAAAAGACGTGACAGCCACGGGGGAGGGTCGTCGACGAGCCGTCTGCTTTCTATCTCTGCCGCAGGACATGTCTGACTCCCCGGAAGACTTGCAACAGTCCGATCTTCTCTTTGCATACGGGTTTGGGTGGGAAAGCGCCTCCTTCTGCAGCTCCATGACCGCGAGCTTCAAGTGGCTTGGCTTGCACTTCAACTCGTCAATGAAGATGTAAGCCTCAAGACGGCTACTCCAAGGCCAAGGATCTGAAGGCTGTTTCGATGCCACATGCAAGGCAACGACATCATAAATGCCGGTGCAAATGCTATGCTGGCTGTTAAAGAAGGGCCTGCCTAGTTGAAAACATGTGATCAACCCGGCCCCTCGCTTTGGCAGTGGGCGGTTGCTCTTGTTCTTCACCGGCACTTGTGCAGCCTCTTATGTTTTTCGCCGCCTGGCACCATTGCAGACACCAGGTCTGCCGGCGTCATTTGTCCAAAATTTGGTGTCCGTGGCGCTGTCGAACATGTTTCGACGCCCGGTCAAACGTCCCAATTGCTAGCTCGTCACGGGTTCATCCACCTTCCACCTGCGCATTGGCAGGCTTGTTTGTTCCGGTGCCGCTGCTTGATGCGTATCTCTTGCGGTGAGTCTGTCTACGCACCGTCCCTCTCATAACTCCCACACTTGAACACTTCCGCTGAATTGCTGCCCCCTTGATGTACCACTGTTCCTCATTGATTTGGTTCTGGCCAACAAGGCAATGAGCATGAGCAGCACAAGGGGACTTGCAAGGTGGGCATAGCACAAAACAGGGAACCTCCGAACAAGAACCAACCTTGCTAGCTCCCTTTCTGGCCGTGTTGCCTGCACTGTTTAGTGAGGCTACACTATCCACGGGCGGCCATGCTACAACAAGTGTACAATACAAGCCCAGGATGTGTTAGTTCGGCAAGCTGTGTCAGCCAAGCTTCCATTGGCAGGAGGATCACCAACAAATAGCAAAGCGGCTCTGCAATCCTGTGCGACAGTTCCACTTCGACTCCACGCAAGCTCCGCGTCTGACAGAACCAACTACTTTTTCATCACTGCAGGTGCGTAGCAAAACATATGAATCTGCAGAATGGGTGGCCTGTACGTCCAGGAACCTCAGCTTTTTGTATATGCTTTGGGGCCGAGCTCTACTCTTTGCGACGGCTACTCTCTGCTTCCATTTAGGCAGGTGGCCATACTTGTCCCGCATCTGATTACAGGAGTTAATCTCGTCAGGTGTGTAGCCATCCGGGTTGAGCTGCTCATTGTCCGTCATCAATGCATCCACCTCGCAGCAAATCTTGGTTACATACAAGTCTGCTGAGATGTCAGCCTGCTGTTGTAGCACTGTCGCTCCCGAGGGGCCAAAGTCTTCACCAAAGCACAAATGCTCACGCAGGTGTATGCACGGGTGCCGCTAGCTGTGCACGCAGCTCCCACACCAAAGGCCTGCAGGCCGTGCCTTCCCTGAACGAGGCCTCCGGTTCAGAGGCCCCAAAAGATGGTGCTCCGGCATTGGGGTGATCGCAGGGTGCTCATTTCTTTGAGCCGGAGGACAGCATGGTAGTAGATCTTGCCAAGTTCGTCTCCATCCCAGTCGTCCTCGGTGAGGAAGCCTCAGTGACAAGCTGCCGATCTTTGACCTGGAGTGACTGGTGCCAGCCTTCCCTGCCTGTTTCGCCACCGATATCATCAAGGTTGTAAAGGAAGGTTACAGCCAACGCGTTGAACACGACATCCATTGGATTCTCCGACAACACGAAGGCAAAGTAGACGATCAAGCAGCACTCCTAGGCATGGTTGCAAAGGCAAGGAGGCTACCGATGCAGCATCCGCCTTCCTTGAAGGAAGAGGCTTGAAGGCCAAGGCTCGATCACAACGACACAGTTTAACACGCGACCAACATTGAGCCAAAAGAGGTTCACGTCCTTCAGAAAGCCTGGCTTGTGCTTGATGGCCGGAGCATCCAACAATGCAGTGATCTTCCTGGGACAGAGATGGAAGCACAAATCAGCCGAGGCATCATGCAACAAAAGTCGCTGGCCGCTGATGAGTCAGCTGATGACTGCCGTAGGAAACTCGCGATACGAGGAGGCGAGCAGCAGGGATGCGATGCGTTCGTTGTCCACGACCATCGCGCCGTTCAGGGTGAACATGATCAAGAAAGCCGTTGCGACAATGTGCTTCGAGAGATTGGACACCTAACGCTTACAGCATCTTCTCCTAGCACGTGCTGCAGAAAAAAGGTCCTACTAAGCTCTGGGAAGATGAGATAGGCTACGCCGTGCTCGTCACTGTTCGGGATGTAGTACCAGTCGGACAACCCGAAGTGCCAGCCTTCCCAATCCTCAGGCGACGCACCGGGACCTCAACCGGCTCTGGGGATGCCCATGTCACACCCTGTGCTGCTCGGAGTCCAATTTGTAGAGATTGTAGATAATGCAGGCCGGTGGTGAAAGCACTTGCACCAACAAGATGGATAACCTTTGGCCACAGTTGCTGGAAAAAAGGAGGGTACTTAGGTGTAGGATAGGAAATCGTTTGCAGAAACTGTACAAGGATGACAGATCCTGCACTGTGCCCTGGGCTCCTCTCTGCCATGCCCGAACTCTGCCAAGGGGCACGCCGAAGTTCTGGGTCGTGAACCGGTGCTCTGGGATGCCAAGACCCCAAAAGCCTCGCTGCAAACGGCGCCATGAGTATGAACTCCAGAGCTCGAAGTCAAGCCATTCTCTTACCCAGAAATTCAACATGGCATCACATTGATATTTATGTTGCCCGTCAGGCTCTGCTACGTGGAAGGATCCTGCCTTACAGATAAGCTTTCGTGGTGCTAGCCATCAGTCGATAAGTTGAGCTCATCCCCCTGAAAGGCTAAACATGTGTCTATTAAGAGGTGTATGTTCGATGTTACACCAGGCTCTGTGCTTTCATTGAGCATCTCTTGCTATGGTGATGATGCTGGTAATGACTTTAATGTTTGTGCTGTGCTTCTTGTCACAGGTGCACTCCTTGCAGATGACAATACCTTTAGGTTTTTACTGCCACCTAGACTTGCTCTGATTGTCCCGTTGATGCCATCCTGAGTCTTCTTGAATACTGACGATAAAGGAAGGCACTCAGTTTTACCCTCTCGCACCATTCACCCAACAATATGATTTGCTTCTCCATTGACCGTGTGTTTTCAGCGTATAACGCCGTTGCCAGTGCCACGCACTCGGAGCCGATAGCTTACAGGCTTACAGTGCTTCCTGGCAGCGGTAGGTGTTGCCAGCGATCGGGACAAAAGTATCTGCCTGCGGCGATTGCATCTTGGAGTGAGAGTGACGACTTCGCAAAAGGCCAGCAGATGTCGCTGTGATCAAGACCCATCTACCGCAAGCACGTAGCCCAATGCTCAAACTTGTGCTTGCTCTTGGGGCCTCGCCTTCTTGTCCTCGGCCGAATACATCATCATCTCCCGGAAGTTGTCGGCGTACTCGAAGGTGCCCCCTATTTCTTCAGCTGGCTCTTCGCCATCTTCTGGAGGATCCCCACCCTCCTCTACACTGATGTCCTGAGGAAGGTCAGCCGTCGGAAGTCTGCCGGGTGGCGCAGGGTGGCGAGGAATAGGGTGTGTGCAGGGAACGTACGCACCAACTCAGTCACAGGGCTCCCAAGAGCTATTCTCGAGCAGTTTCGAGTCGTGATGGATGGCAAAACCAAAAAAACACCTTGCCATCGAGACTCCCTGGGCGAGTCTAGCAGCTGCTTCTCGTCATCGTTCGGCGCCATATGCTGAGCTTCCGACATGAGCTGCCTCTTCAGGGATGTTGATGCGCAACATGAACTGCATTGGATACTGGCCGAGACATGTCATTCACCGCTCTGAAAAAAAACAGCACAAACAGTGACGCCGAATCGTTGTTGTCTCGATTTGCAGATTCTCTCTCCGGCTCTGTCTGCTTTGCCTTTGTCAGGGGTCGTACTCAGCCAAGGTGCAAACTAGAGGTTGGAGCATCGGGCATGGTGACATGTGGTGCTAGGTCAACTGATACGTACTTTGCAGTTGCGGATCTCAGCTCTCATTCAGCATGCATGGCCTTGAAGATACTTGACACTCGACATCGATGCTCTCAGTGTCGTCCTTCATATGCACAAAGAGAGTGCGATGCAGGTGGATCTGCAACTTGCATGCCACGGCCTTTGCATTTCGCAGCGCCGTCGCAAGCGCATACCGAGCCCACCTCCTCAGTAGTCGGGGAAGCTTCTGCACCACATGACTTCATGGCGGGGTCCCAAATCTTCGAGGAAATACCAAGGATGGCCTGTGGCCCGGCTAAAGGCCCCCGAGGCACGGCCAAGTCTTCTGCTTGAAGCGCAGGGGCATGTTCTTGGTGAGGCGAAAAAAGGAACTTGACAAGTTGTCTTTTCACAAAGAGAAGGCAGAATTGAACATGGTGAGGGCCCAGCCACTTAGGTCTCGGCTTCCGGGTGGTTCGGCTTTTAGGAGTGGGCAATCGCTTCCCCTGAACCGTAAAAATGTTGCGGAGTGTGGCAGGCATGCACCTCGCAGCAAATGCCGTGGGAACTCTTTGTAGCTTTGTGGCAGCTAGCTATGACTGGCAAGCACCCCAACAAATGGCATGCCAGGTCCCTGATAGCATGTGCTGAGCTCTCAACTTTTCATCTGCCACTGGCTTCTTCTCCTGGCTCTTCCATACCGGCACAGCGTTGGAGGGCGGTGAGGGTTTGAAGCAGAGGCTTGCAGGCTCCGGCCACTTAAAGTAAACTGATACGTGCTTGCAGTGCGTTTGCTGGTGCCAGAACGCATAAGTCCTCTTCGTCGGACTCGTCGTCGTCGGAAAGTTCATCCCACTTCGTGTCATCCTGTCTCCGGTCATGTCATGTTGCTGGACTGAATCTGAACTCTGATATCTTGTATTAAAAACCAGTCAGGCATCCATGACATCATGTCGGGCACCGGCCTGTGCAAATCCTGTGTCCCCAAATCCACCACCCACATCAAGGTCGCGGCGCTGAGGCCTCGCCCACGACAGCACTTGAGATGAGCTACATGTACATAGCTTGCTTCATGACCATCTGTTGCTAGACGCTGAGAAGCTGCAAGCCCCGTCAAGCAGGCTGCAATCTACGACTGAGTACCACGTCTTGTGCTCAGTCTCGAAGTGTTCACAAAGAGACCAGCGCTTGTTTGGGGCCGGCTCGGCAGGATTCAGCCACGAGCACAGCCACTTCATCGGGATTACAAATCGCTGAGCGTACGGCTTGATGATCTCCGGCGCCTCTAGCGGCTCCTGGTTCTTGCCAATCAATACACACCGCTTGGAACATGCGAGCAAGCAGCCCTTATCTTCGAGAGAAGCGTCCCGGGGCACACTACGAGTGCCCTAGCAAACAGGCCAAAGCATGAGGTGGTAGCGGACAGGCACCCTTTGGCACCCTCGGCAACGCCGAAGAGCAGTCCCCATCTCAAGTGACAGCAAAGCCGCACAGCGGACTTCCCGACAGCGATTTTCATGTGGCTGTAAGCGGGACCACTGCGTGCTCTGCGGAGCGCTTTTGGGTTTGCAAACGCAGTCAGTAAGCACGCCGCTATTTAGGGTTGTCTCTAGGATTGCCACGCGGCCTCACGGAGGCCCGTCGTCTGCCAGGCTTTCATCAAAGCTTCACCAGCCTTCTCAAGGCAAGCGATATCAAGTGCCGGCTGCCGGCTACCCAGACTGTTCTTCGGGTTCAAAAATACTTAACTTGGGCCATGTGATGTTGTCGTCAAACAACGTTGCCAACTCCCCAACCTAGGCAAAGTAAGCTGCAACCGACGACAGCTTGGACATGCAGCTGCAGCCTGCCTCAGCTACTTGTGCTTCTGTGCATGCCACGGTCCATGCCTGCAGGCGCTACGCCTTGCCCGTTTTCTCTTTGAGTCCTTTAGCAATCTTAGCCACATGGCCTGTGTCGCGGTCAAACATCGGAACAAAGAGAAAGGATCCTCAGCATGTGATGGAGGTCCGCAGGCTCTAGGTTTCCGCAAGCTGAGGCCAGCACGCTGGGCAAATCTTCGTACATGTATCCGCCTTGCTCAGCGACTGCCTTCAGGACCTCCAAAGACGCTTCTGTGCAACTGTGCAGCACACTCGAATTATGCACATGCCTCCAACGGCAAAAGATGTTTGTCCTTGATGCACCAGAAGTACGGTGGGTACCTCCGAGTAAACGTCACCAAATGCTTTCTGTGAAAAACAGAGGAATCCACTTAACTCTCGGTCACAAAGCACGGCGCCTCCCATCGCATAGCAAAGCAAGCAAGGCAACAGCAAAGGCAATGAGTTGCAGGAGGTCAGATCGGAGCTCTAGTTCCGGTTAGATTAACTGCACAGAGAACGGGCAAGTCCTACACCTCCCCATGTGTAAGCGGCCCTTTTCCTGAGACCTCGCAACGTGGGTCTTGAGCAGTCAAGCTGCGAGTGAGACAAAGTTGGCATGAAACGCAACAAGCAACCAAGGTGTACGTGCACGCAAGTCGGTGACAAATCACACCACCCCTCGACGCGAGCTCACTCTTGAGAGAGACGGAGTTTAAAAGTGTCACACACCTCTAATCGTACATCGAGCCATGCCTCCAAGCCTTGAAGCCAAGAGACCATTAGGCATGGGTCGATTCTTGGAGCTTCATCAGGCCTATGTTTCACAATGTACATTCGCAGCCCATGCGATTTCAGAACTGTAGCGATGCATTATATCGGAATCGGAATGCACCGGACCGAACTGTGTAACCGTTTATCGGGTTTCGCGCTTTTGATCGACGGGCTCAGAGCAGCAGCTTGGCAGCATCGAGTGTCAGTGAAAGGAGAGAGACACACGAGGAATATACCATGGCTAGCCATTGGGTCTTCCCAGCTTCGGCAGGGACAAGGCACTGCTGAGGAAAGCGATGGAAATGGTGTCTGATCGTTGCTTCACCATCAGAGAAGGCTCGAACATTAACTCTGGAGCGAGTCAACAATGCTCGCGGGGGCTCAACCGGATCCACTCGAACAGACGCCATACGTCATCGCTGCTTCGATCGGTTACACACTACCGACGACGTTGTCCATCGTTACTTCGATCGCCTTTTCCTTTCATTCCTTTGCCGTTTCCGTATGTTTCCGTTATCGGATCCTCCTTTATCGCCTCTGCCCTTCTCTCCCTTGGGCTTGCCCTTCCCTTTCGGTGCAGGGCTCTCGCGAACGGATGATCGATTGTCATATAGGTTCGCAGGAGGCGTAGGGCGCTTATAGGGGTTCATCGATCGAGATGACTTAGGCTGGACAGGTACAGTCTGAAGATTATCGTTGGGATCAGGTGCAGAGG
Organism: Symbiodinium necroappetens; assembly: GCA_905231915.1. NCBI lineage: Eukaryota > Dinophyceae > Suessiales > Symbiodiniaceae > Symbiodinium > Symbiodinium necroappetens. The sequence goes on from CAJNJA010084831.1 coordinate 15,531, forward strand.
GCTCCATCACTGATCGGCCGGATTGGGTGGGTCCCGCTCCTGCCGGAAATCTCCCACGTCTATCTGCAGTCTCAGCCGCCGAGACAGGTCTGGCGTTGAGGTCGGGGCACCACGGCTCCATGTGTTGGGCCTTCTTGGGTTGCTGAGATGCAGATCGCACAGCAGTCCCATAGTCGGAGTTGATCACTTCTGTGCCCGCAACGGATGAATCGGGAGAAGCAGCACGACCGCTCAACCCTCCCGGATCGTTTGGGATTGTTCTCGAGCAACGGCTCCATCCCCGCATTCTCCATGTTACGAGGATGTTGAGGATTGCGTTGAGCTTGATCAAGGTCGCAGCATCTGATTTATTGATGACGGGCGGCTTCGTTTCATCGATAGCCAGCCGTATCAGGTCAGGAAAATAATGGTCCTCCCCAGGTTGGGATCGTTGACGACGGTTTTCATCCGAAGAACCTGAGGGAGCTTTGGCTCGGTGGCATAGGGAGATCGCCCAGGTACCTGAGCCTCGTATCTAGCTCGTGACTTGTTGGATCGCGGTGGTGGAGGCGGCTGCTCAGCCGGCGGTTGGACCTCACGCTCACCAGCACCCGTCGGGGTTCGATGAATGGAGCGAGGTGCACTACTGGCCATCGAAAAAAGATCCTATTCCGACCATTGATGCCAGCGTCGAAGCACCAGATCCCATAAGATGAGAGTTCCGCCACGGAACCGCTCTATCTGGGAAAATGGACACAAGCTGATGCGATCTCAGCAGCTTCAGTCCATGGGATACTCCGCCACGCGTCGCGCCTACTTGTACGGAGCGATATTATATGGGGTCCAGCAGAACCTCGAGGTGATCCACGACGCTGCGCTGACCTTCAAACGTGGACGCGGGAAAAAGAAGTATTGGCATGGAGATGTGGGTCACTATCTTACCCAGGCTGCCTACGACCTGTCGCCCAGCGTGCGAGTGATCGATTGCTACTCGAGCGAGATGCAGGTCGGATTGCAGGATATGTCGGCTACGATCAGCAAGATGAAGGCTGACATGGGACCGGTGGACCTGATGATTGGTTCGCCCGCCCCGCTGTTGTAGGAGACTGCGGTGGATGCACCCCAATCCAGAGTCTCAGCCACATTAGCAGCCGCGTCTGGATAGGCCACCCCAAGGTTCCGCATATATGCCGGCCATCCAACAAGCTTCCTTTCGCCATCTCCTTCGTCATCAGGCGCATCGAATGTTTGACCAGCAATCCCGGCCAAGCCATTGATGTCGGCTTCAGGAAGCTCGACAACGCCCTTGCTCGTTCGGTGAGAGATCCCGGCATGGGGTGCCAGCACCGCCATGATCCGCCAGGCGCCCGGCCAGGGCCGTTTCCGCTGCTCGGAAATCCTCCACCGTAAGCTCCACCGCCATCGTGACCGCCGGCGCACCAAATCCTGGAGCACTGTTTGTCGAAATGCCAGGAACACTGGACGGCACGGGGGCGGAAGTGCGAACTCCGTCATTCAGATGGTCCACTCAGCGCAGGCCTGCTCCCAAGGGTAAGGGAAATCGGAGCGAGCTCTCTACGGGAATGTCGGAGCCGGACGAGGCTCAGGAGCGAACAGTCGTTCATACATCACTCCTCGATTGCATTGTGCAATCGGGCCAGAGCCGCGCTCAGGGATGCGCGCCTCAGGAATCGTAGGTATGCTCACTGGAGGCGCGGCTTGAGTGCACACATGGAGATTGTCCAAACGTCGATCTGTCGACGAACGTTGCAGGCGGAGCATGGCGCGGTTGGAATGTTCGGTTCGAACGCTCGCCTTGATGAACCAGTAGACCCCTGGCCAGGTGGATGGAAGACTTTCGGCTCAGGGCAGCTCGCTCTTCTTTCGGACGACCATCCCTGAGCAATCGAGCCCTTCGGTAGACATCGTCGGCAGTCAGGCCGCGTGTCTGGCCTGAGCAGTCGATGTCAGCGTGGCAAACTGGAGGATGGGTCGAGGAGCGAAGATCGAGGAATCGACGACGCGCCTCCAGGAAACAGGGATCCGGAAGGCCCTCAGGTTTTGGAACGTCTCGATCGTGATCACTGATGTCGAAGAATTGAGCTCCATCAGCTCGTGAGGGAGCTGATCGAGCTCAGTGAGATCTGACCTCACGGCGAATCTCATCAATCGCACGCTCGGCAGTATCACGGCGATGTGAGAAGCAAGCTTCAAGCTTCCAAATGAGCGACTCTCGTAGCGAGATCGTCAACGAGATCGTCAGTCGGCTTCTTGTGATCGGGAAGGGACCAACTCATCTCGATTCGCATCGCTTCGAACAGCACCAATCCGTGCTTCCGAGTTAGACATACCGATACACAGTTGCCGAAGACTGTTAGGATATCGTTGGATGTCCCTGATGGTACGATGAAGCTTCACGCATATGGAATCCGCACGATTTTCGTTGAGAGTGAAGAAATGTGAAGAAATTCGACGAGACGATCATTGAGGTTGCTCTTCAACTGTTCAAACCTCTCATGGAGTGTTTTATGATCGTCGATACGCCGATCGTGAGCGAGCTCGTAGTTTCGGCGATTTTCATGGAATACCCTATCGACCTCCGTAACAAATCGTTTACGCAGTTCCTCCATTCTATTATCGAGGCTCTCAGCGAGGTCCGGCACCCCGTCCCTCAAAACATCGAGATCCGCACGGGTCCCGAGCACGCTATGCGCGATCGCCTGAATATCCACGCGATGCGCTGGGCGACGTTAGGCCGATTCACCCTGCCCGGACCCAAAGAGGGCCCGAGCGCCCTCAGGATCCCCGCGAAGAGACAGAGGCCAAGATTGGTAGGTATCGGTCGTAGAGGGTGCGAATCGAGAAGCAGTAGGCAGCAGAAGCAGCACTCGCATGAAAGCACGGAAGAGGAGACAAAGCACGATCGGCAGCAAAGGGCAAAAGGTGCACGTTGCCTGTCATCGCGGCAGCGCAAGGCAAAGGCGGCACTTGCGGCGGCAGGCAGGGCGCTCGGCAGGCGTGGCATGCACAGGCGTAGCAGCGGCATTGCTGGGAGGCATAGCAGGCGAGGCGAGCTGCGAGAGCACTATCATCAGGCCCGGCGTCATTCCGAGTGACCGGTGTCGCTAGTGAAGAACCAGCGGTCGATGGAACACGAGGAGACCCAATCGGAGTCATCGTCTCTCCGTGGCTCTACTTAGCACAGATCCGAACGGGGCAAGTGGCGCCAGGATATCGGCTGTGTTTCAGAAGCTATTCGGATAGACGACCCGAGTGCAAGGTACACAATCGGAAGCAAGAGGTCCTACGGCTGATAGCCCGTGAGAAACAGAAGAATGCCATTTAGCTCTCAGTCACAAAGCAGACCGCCTCCAATCGTACAGCCAAGCAAGCAAGGCAACAGCAATGCGTTGCAGGAGGTCAGATCGGAGTTCAAGTTCCGTTAGACTAACTGCACAGAGAACGGGCAAGTCCTACACCTCCCTAGGGGTAAGCGGCCCTTTTCCTGAGACCTCGCAACGCGGGTCTTGAGCAGTCAAGCTGCGAGTGAGACAAAGTTGGCATGAAACGCAACAAGCAACCAACATGTACGCTCCCACGCTTCCCCTCAAAATGCTTATCAGGCACTCTGCACTCTTCAGCGACGACACGAACATGTCCGTGTCCTCGTGGTAGTGCACCCTGAGAGCAGTCCGCAAGATACTGGGATACCAGCCGGGTCAAAACACAATACACGTCTGATAGACAGCTTGCGAATGCTTGAGCACCTCCAGCCCAAATTCTTGTCGACGACCTTCAAGAACGACCTCTGTAGCAATGACTGGGGCGTCTTTCTATGCATGTTCTTTGCAGCCATTTGCAACAGCAGCTGCGAAATAGCACCGGGTCTGCAGCTTCAGCGGATCAGTTACACGCAGCTTACCTGCCTGCAAGCGGAGCTGAGCAGCAACTCTGCTAGCAGTACACTCAAAGGCCCCGATTTAGGGCCTGAGCGGCCGAGAGCAGATGCAGGTCCTTAGGTATCTGGGGCTACCTGAACCCCGAGGTATCCACATTATCCGGATGCTGAACCGAAATAGCATGCATTCTTCTTGCCAGAACTCTTTGGGGTGAAGGTGACATCTCCTTGCGACATGACAGCACTGCTTGAGGCAGCGGCCACTGGAATCTCCTTCCTGGTCAAGACTACAAATGGATTTCTTCGTACTTGGTATTCTCTCTGCCGCAACGCGTGTCTAGTGAATGGATGCCATAATGGCCAATTGCCACGGGGAGGTAACGCGCAAGCAAAACAGAATGCAAACGACAAGCCCCGCACAAAGGTGACATTGCGCACAAGGCGGCCATCTTCACTATGTCCTCTCACGAAGCAGGAATCCCTGCACCCATTCGACGAATGTCAAGGCCTTTCAAGGCCTTTCGAAGGATGCTTCACGCAAAGGTCGTCGTGAAAACGCGTGGTCAGCAGTAGGGCACATAGGCTTCAGTACATATTGAGTATGTTGACTCACTATTGGACGGGTCCTCTGGCAGGCCAACGCCACGTGGGATCAGGAGCTGCTTCCGGGACTTGGCAGCAACGGCCACATTCGACTCACACACTCGCAGTAGAGGTTACAAACCAACACATCATACAAAAAGAAATCAAGTAAAGCACCATGGGTGTCGGGATATCTGTCACCCTGGGTCGTTGTGCGCTACTCATCATTCATTGCTTCAACATGATCAGTCTACATATCTCGTGAAAAAAGGTGTCGGACCCTGGCCCTCTTCACTTCGGACCTCAAGGCCGTGTGAAGCCGCCATGGTCGCGATGGCAGACGTGTCGAGTATGTACACAGGGAACTTCAAGAGCAGCCACCGGATGGCCAAGATGCCTGCGATCTTCACGTAGCAGAAGACGAGGTTTAGGAGCAAAAGGCCACTAAAGGTCTGAAAGTTTAGCATCGCCATGACGGCCAAGACCGCCCGTGGCACATCCTCGCCAATCGCAATC
>CAJNJA010084842.1:0-20504 GCA_905231915.1 Symbiodinium necroappetens
AGATGCGAGCTGCGAGTTGGTACTTCAGGTTGCTCCAATTGGAGAAAGATGTCGTGTCAACGAGCTGCACAGCATGTACGCAAAAAGCCACATATGGAAACACGGATTGGCAAGACCTGGAACAGCGGCATAAGCACTGACAAAAGTGGTGGCATGATTAGTTGTTACTGCTGCTACTGCTACTACCACCACCACCACCACCACTACAACGCCTCCTCTGGCGGCGAAATAGCTGTTTGAGGCTGCCATGTTTATCATTGCCCCCCTCCCAACCCCCCACTCTCAACAACAACAGGGTTAAGTAGAGGTGGTTGGTAGGGGGGGGGGAGCGCCTACTACTACTACTACTACTACTCCTGCTGCTGCTGCTGCTACTACTACCACCACCACCACCACCACCACTACCACCACCGCCACGACAACTACGACGCTAACTACGACCACTACTGCTACTACCACTGCTGCTGCTGCTACTACTCGACGACGACTATTCCGACTATTCCCACTGCTGCTATTGCTACACCCACGGCGACTAGTACGAGTTGCATTTGCAAGGTTCCCTGTGTCGCAGCACTGCTCAGTCAGAAGCCAACCATCGGGATTGTGCGGAGGACCCAGACATGTCGTGGTCAGTTTGTTCGAGACGACCCAGCTCAGCTGCCGAACATGGGGCAGCCTGCACAAAAAATGCCGCTATGCAAAAGCTTGCAGAATTCGATAGATTTGCATCTCCCTGCACCTGTTGCATTGCGTTATGGGGAGCGCGACCCGCACCGTCTCACAGGACTTGTGGGGTGCCCTGCGGAAGGACTTTCAGGATTCCCTTTGACAGCGACCTGCTTTCGCTTTCGGCTGACGGGCCTTTATCGACGGCAGGAGCTGACATCACTCGAGGAGCTCACCTACGTCCTCCAGATCCTGAGCAGGCAGCGTTTCAGAGCAGTTAACGGGCACACCTTAAGACGGCGCAGCTTATAGCCCAAGGGGCACGTGTCGCATTGAATGGGCTTCATAGACGGTTCTGCGGTGCAGAGGGGCATTGTCCCGGAACATCATCAGAGGGGCAGCCCAAGCAAAGATGCGTGCTTGATGTCTTGGCTCTGCCTGCATCTGCCTGCTCCAGTAATCGCTTCGGGTACAGCGAGCAGAGCATGGAGCTGATGTTTGCAGGCATCTTGTCTGCAGAACGCTTCAACCTTGCAGTGAAATGCCGATTCTTTGTCTCTTGACTGTTCGGATGAGATAGAGTCAGATAGAGGAACGGCAGAAGGCCCTGTTGGGAGAACGGGCTCGCTGGCTTGGCTCATACTAGTAGTAGTGCAGTTGATGGAAAGCCGTCCACCTGGCATGATGTGTTGACCGTAGTGGACCAGCAAGTCCAGGTGTTAGCTAAAGGCAAGCGCCTGCAGACATGTGCAATACACCTTCCAGCTCGCCGAGCTGTTAAGCGTCTTCCATGGTCGAAGGTCCCAAATATCACCGCCATGCAGAACTGCTGAGAGTGTTGTTGCGACGACGGCTCAAGGCCGTGCTTCGTGCAGAGTCTGCGCAGCAAGCGGCAGACTTCCGTTCCTTGGTCGGCTGCAGAGCTTGTGAAGTCTTTGCCGTGGGCAAAGAGCTTTTCCTGCTATTTGGCATACGCTGGGACGAACAACGGAGGGGAGGCGGCTTGCGCTTCCATTTCGGTCATGGAGGGGGCTACATGGTGGAGCAGAAGCCCTCCCATGGTGATGTTGTCCGGTGGGGCCCCAAGTCTCCCGGAGGAGGTCATTGCAAGCATGGCTCCGCAGCAGTTGTCCTCGAGTTTTCAGAAGCAGAAGAAGCTGAGACTGACAAAGCTGAGACTGTCTCTGATTCCGCATCCTCGACTGACCCTCGAACCGGCCTGCGACTGTTGCTGTGGAGCGACTTGGGAAGCTCTTTCAGTTTAGCTCCTCCGGAATATGTCCATGCCGTGGAGGCTCGCAGTGCCTTTGACATCAATGCAGACCGAGACAAGCGCTTTGCTCTCGATGACGCCATTCGCATGTTTCAGGCATCTGAAGAGCTCATCGTTGATTTCATCATGGATCAGTCGCGCTTGCCCGGGGTGGGCAACATCATCAAGTGCGAAGGCTTGTTTATGGCAGGTATTTTCCCTCTTCGACGTGCAAGCGAGCTGACTGACACGGAGTGGCGAGGCTTGCTGGAGGAGCTGTACCACTTTTCGGATCTCTGGTATAAACACTGCCAGAGATCCGAGGATGGGCAGAACATGGGCTGCTGTCACCTTATGCGAATCTATGGCCACAAGGTGTGCTCTCGTTGCAGCTGCCCTGTTAGCCTGATAAAGGAAGGGCGAAGACAGCGCATAACGTACTTTTGTCCACACTGCCAGCCCATTCCGAATTTTCGGCTTACCACAGAGCGTGCACATCGTCAGGAACTGGCCCTCCAGCTACCACTCTGCATGTGTGGGATTCCACCAGTCCTTTTACAGGTTCGAGCGGGCAACTATGCAGGATATGGGGAGGACCGACGTCCTTACCTCTCCTGCCAGAGGCGGAGGGGAAGTAGCTACGATGACGGAGGTTGCGGGATCCCCGGTCCCTGGGATGGCTGTGGCTTCCATGCCTGGTTGGACGAAGTTGCTGAGCTTCCGGCTTGTTACTGCCAGAAGCCTGCCTTACTGAGGCGGGTCATGAGTGTCTCGAAGGAGAATGGCCGATATTTCCTCCGCTGCGCCTCTCGATCTTGTAAGTTTCGCTGCTGGTTGAAGTTGGCGGAGGACACTTGTGCTGAAGCCACTCGTAACAGCTCCGGGCGTTGGAGGCGACATGCGGCAACCCACACGTCTGATGGAGGTAGCTCAAGTCACCCAGAAACATCTTCAAGTGAGAAGGACTCGCAGCCTTTGTAAGACTGCAGTCAGTTCATGGAGCCCCTCTCCGGCCCTGCCAAACCCAAGCGCTGGGGTAGTCGGCAAGGGTACCTCAAAAAGATGACAGATGTCGCTTCAGGTTGTTTTGTCTTGCAGTAATGCACCTACTGAGACCAACTGCGGGCAGCTGCATCAGTTGCAAGCACGGGCACAACCGGCAGGCGGTTCTGACATGTTCCAGCCTCAACTCAGATCTTGCTCAGGCAGCATGTTTGAGCACTCCTGCCTGCCGAATTGCTTCTTGGGGACATGGCAGACCAAAGGCCTGGACTCTGGCTTCGATCCTTTCAGTCTCGAGGGCTTGCAACCATGAGCAGCGAAGTATCGCCTTTGGAGCTCTCAAGCACTGGCACTGCCACCATGCAGCAAGAATCATCGAATCACGAAGCTACACAGGCGGCTGCACATTCCGCACCCAAACCGAAAGCTGTGCAAGCTACAACCCGGCCAGGCGCACCTAGGTTAATCTCGGTCATGCATGTTTAGGCCTGTAGGTTTTGGCGAAGATGTGACGATTCTGTGTTGAGACCCGGCTCCGATCATGCATCATGCCGCCGAAGGTTGGCTACACACCCTCCTTTTTTTTGCAGGGTTGGCCTCGCGCCCCGTGCCAGGCGAAACCTGGTGCAAAAGCAACTGCGAAGCCGGCAGCGGCCAAGGCCAAAGCCGCCAGTTCTCCAGAACCCATCGCACCAGTAGCTTGGCGAGAAGACGTCAGGATAAAGAGCATCTACACCGTCGGGGTGAGGTTTTCCAGCCAAGACTGCGTTTACAGTAGCAATTATCAATCCTCCAACAAGTCCCTCAGAACTTCTCCAGTTCTTCATGTCTCGAAGTCCCGGGAAGAACGCATTTCCTCCTTTCGGTCAGTCGTTCCTTTCCAAGGATTCCTGCCCATAGTCCCCAGGCTCTCAAGCATACAAGTAGCAAAGGAAAAACGCAGACACCCAGCTCCAATCTGAAATATCATTGAACAAAACCTGCAACGGCCCACATGCTGCACCTAAGGTCAATTCACCTGGGCCAGACAAGCTGTCCGTGGCCTGTTACGCATTATCCGTTTCCCTTCGCGTCCCTGAATCGGGCATAGTGATGCAAGGTGTTTGATGCTGAGACAAATCTGAATTTCATCGAAGATGACGATTGGGCGGCCCTTGCAAGCACGGAGACCCCGAGCAGCACCGTGGGGAAGGTGCTCGAAGCGCTTCTCACACTGCTCGGTGACACGGATGCCGCGAGCTGGGCAACAGCGGCCACGGCCCTCGACAAGCCCGAAGAACTAGCAGAGAGCCCAATGAGTTTGTTTGAAGGAGTCAGGCACAACATACATTCTCAGCACGCAGTAACATGGGAGATGCTTCTTGCTGATAAGGTGCGCGAGATCCGTGCATTGGGCCCTTTGGGATGTAGTCGGCTGCAGCTGCAGAGGGCAGCTGCCGTGATCTCAGAGGCAGATTTGGGAAGCCTCATGGCTACGACATCTACGACAGCGCCTCCGCCAAAGGCGAAGGCGAAGGCGGCTAAGGCCAAGGCGGCGGAGCCTTCAGCCCTGCCGCCTCGGCCGCAGGAGGGCGCACTGCGGGCGGCACTCGCACTGGCACAGCTGGTCGAATCGTATGTGGCGCCAGCAGAGAGCCCGTTTTCCAAGTTTCCGATGGAGTGGCCAGCGGTGCCATTCAGAGACCTTCACAGGAACCTGCAACATGCTCTGCACTCGAAGCAGCATGCATGTCTGATTTGCGGCAGCAAGCTGGCTACCAAAGCTGTCAGCCAGTACCTGCAGCTCTGTGATGCGGGGATGGTCAACGTGTGTCAGCTCCAAGTTCAGGCCCCGGGACGAAAGTAGGACCAGCGGTTTGTAGAACAAGCATCAAGTAGTGTCAAGTAGGACCTGGATCTGACGCTCTGATGGTGAACAGGTGCAGCTGGCCAAGGCGATGCCACCAGACATAGCTCGCACAACGCTTGGAAGCGCATTGAAGGAAGCACTTGCTCGAGGATCACGCCTCGCGCTGCAACTGGGGACTTCCCCACCGAACTTGCGCAGATTCTGTGACTCACAGATGCCTATCGAAGCCTTCGAGCATGAGAAGACCAGTGAGGTCGCACGGACACTCGGCCTGGAAGCCGCGGAAGCTCCCGACTTTCAGATGGTTCTCCTTGTTGAAATGTCCAAGGGAACGGCTGAAAAGGCTCTGCCACAGGTGCTCCCCGGTTTCGACGAGATGGCCGTCATGCTTGTGGATGACGCAACCCTGCCATCCAACAGCCAACTGGACGAAGCAAGCAAAAGACCTACGTCCCTAAGATCAGCGCTGAGCCTCCTAGCCGTGGATGCAGCGAAGACCGCAGCACCCACTGCCCCGACTGAAGCTCCAGTAGCCTTTTCGGAGGGCGTAGTGGTCAACGAAATCGATTTCGAGTACATGGAAAAGTTTGGAGACGACTGGCAAGAGCGCTGGCCACGGCCTCGGAGCACAGATATCTCCAGCCAGAGAGCGAGTGAGAGAATAAGAACATTCTCGAGGCTGCTCGGGCCCTCGGAGCAGGACATGGTATCGAAGCCAGGTTTGTTAGGAGCACCCTGCAGAAGCCTTGGACACGTTCCCATCCCGAGCGGAGGAAATAGTTGCAGAGAACATCAGACTTAGACTTAGATTTGGTATCTACTAGTAGCAGACTGTCTTGCCATGCCTGAAAGGACGAGAGCGGCAAGGAAATCCGAAAGGGTTTGATTTCGGCAAAGCTGGCGGTTGCCTGAGTTTCTGGACCGCCCATCGCGAACGAGCCTCCGCTTGTATTTGAGGTGAAATATCCATCCAACCCCAAGGACCTCTGGACGGAGACCACTCCTGCCTTGATTTCGCTCTACAATAGCTGCATGAGTGAAATGGGCAGGATGCAAAGATGTGCCTGCAGCTGATGGGAGGCAGAACCAGGTAGAAGCAACCGCGTAGAGGGTGGATGCTTCCAGTGGGCATGCAGGGGCTGCGAACGCACCATGCACTGGCATTTGGACTTCCTTCACTCCGCTCATCAGGCCAACGGAGGCCCGCGGTAAGCTCCCACCTAGCCACGAACCGGCCTGCTGCAGCCGCTTGCAGGTAGAATTTGAGTTCACCGTGAATGGGAAGGTGCGCCCCGCGACACTCTTTGGCTCTATTCAATTTCAGAGTCCTAAACTTCAGGTTGACATGCCAAATGCATGCCTGGTGTTTACGGAGAAACCCTTCGAGGCATGGCCTCAGCAGGTTCCTCAGCTGTTCACAAGCAGAACATGTGCGCAGGGAGCTTTGCCGGACTGCAAAGTGGGAGTGCAATTCACGGTGGGAGCCTGAAAGACAGACCGGTGAACCTCGTTTTAAGGAATTCCCACTCAGGCATTAAGGCACTGGTATAAAGTATACGGTGCTGTTTGTTTTGCTTAAAAGGACAACCGCCGAACGGAACGCAACAGAGATGTCAAGGAAGGGAGTAGATTGATAGTTCAGCTGCTACAAGCAGCGCCCGTCTGAGGTCCGTGGAGGCATGCAGCTTTGTGGAGGTGGAGGAAACTTGGTAGCAATCTCAGCCAAGCTGATATAGCACAGCTTAACTTCTGCATCTGCTCTGACTCCTCGTACCAGGTGAGGATTAGCAATGATGGAAAGATTCAGAACGACAAGTGGAACAAGGCCCGGATATCCCGTATGCAAGAATCGAAGCCCGCAAACGTTTGTCGCGCTCTTGGTGTTTTTTCTGCTGTGGCTGCAGGTCCTCATAAAGATCGATTGGGCTGACAAAATTGCCGTGGCTCAAGTGGACACCCGAGGCAACAGTCATGATCGACATTTGGTTTTAATCTGTGGCAGGGGTTACAGTTTCGAACGGTGCATGTTCATCTGTCAGTTCTGCCTAGAGTCTCCAGTGAATGCACGGGAGGCAAGGGATACGCACCAGCAATCCAGACAGTGATCAGCGCTTACTCGTTGCTCTTGCGAGCAGCTACACGGGCGCTCAGAAATCAAAGAGGGAGCTTGTGCCCAGCCGAGGCCTTTCAGGGATCCTACTTGCTGCGGATTCGGTGCCCTGTTCATCTACAACACCGACACCCAGGAGACAGTGCTGTGCTAGCGGCTAGCATGCGCAAGCAGCTTTACCTGAAGTTGACTTGGTCAGCCATAGGCTACCTGTTGGTTCAGCGAGCTCCGAGCTCCTCCCCAGCAAAGCGTGAAGTCACCGTCCATTCGTGTCACATGAGAGCTCGCACTGAGCTTGCTGAGGTGAAGCAACACCAGCAGGACATGGCCATGAGCGGCAACGTGCCGGACTTAACCTGGCTCCTGCATGCGAGTCAGCGCAGTTGCAAGCCGTGACAAACCTGACGTCCTCAGGATGCCTTAGATGCACGCAGAGAGCTTGCCGAAAGAATGAAGCAGAGAGAGTGCCCAGTGCAAGTACACAAAAGCAGACTCGTTCTAGCTGCAAACTTGTGCTTGGGAGCGTCCGAACCGGTGAGTTTGTTATGATTATGAGCCGAGCTGGTGACGAGCAAGCTAGGTACCAAATGGCTGTGGATGCTGATATGGAAGTTGGCATGAAAATGGGTGCCATCAAGTCAGTGCCCTATTGCTCCACAACTCCGCAAAGAACAGGGAGATGGATCGGAGCTATCGCAACTCTCCTCCCAGGTCAACGACATGCCATGGGATGAACTTGGCCATGGAACAGGCAATCATCTCAGTGTATCCCGTAGCTTGGAACATGACCAGGAGCAGAAGACTGGACGCCTAGGCTGCAAACAACTCCAGCGGCCATGCCTTGGGATGAAATCCGGGAGGTGCTGCGATGTGTGAGCATCGCTGCACGAAGTGGAAGGTCGCAGGGGAATAGAAGGCTCAAAGCAAAGCCAACGTTCACCCCGGCAGAGCGCAGCAGAAAGAGTAGTGGCCGTGCACAACTGTTTTGACTGTGTGCATGTGCCGGCTGGCATCATCATTTGCTGCCCACGTTGTTCGATGTTGCTCGGACCATGGGTGACCTGCAGATGGAGAAGCGGGTACTCAAACTTACCGTGCCCTCCGTGACATCGAAGCGGGCGAAGCCGCTAACCAAGTGTTGGCTGGTACGGTTCTATTACAAGCTGGGAAGGTTCAGAACTGGGGTGAGGCTTTGTCTATTGACTACCTGAACTTCCCTGCTGGTTATTGCCCGGCAGCAGCACGTGCAAAGGCACGGACCCTGGTCGTTGTCGCAACGCTTGTTCCTAGAGACGAGTAAACAGAACACTGTAGTATCCCCCAGCGCTGAGGCATTGCAAGGATGGGGATTTTCCTGCACATGCCCCAGGCTCTGACATGTTGCACTTGTTTCTGGCGGGAATATAGATGTCACAGGGGTGAAATGGAGGAACGAGCAATTTGGGGGAGAAGAGAGAGGCAGAGAGAGAGAGAGAGACAGAGCATGAGACCCAACAACCAGTGCGCGCCCACGCGCGCGGAAGGGTTCGCGCCCCTGTCTGTGTGGATGAAGATGCGGAAGAAAAGAGAAAGAGCCCTGTACTTGCGCTGCGCGCTATATCACAAGGCTTAGCCTTAACCCGCAAGCCGCCCATCTCATCGTGCGAATGCTACGCATCCAACGCCTACATCAGACTTCACCTTAGACTGTCAAGGCAATCGATGCGCAGAAGACGCACAGCATTCTGCTGCAACCCAAACAGTACCTTTCATGAGTGATCTAGTATCGCCGACAAACCTGGCAAGATCAAAGGCTCACATCGAGGCCAAAGTATCGTGCAGCGTTTTTGCTGTTGTGGATAAGACATGGATGTCTGCAAGGCTGTCGTGTTCCAGCTCTGGCTCGTGGAGTGGCGGGCTGATCACTACATAGCTCTAAGCAACGGCTCTTGGGTTTGGAAACCTTGATATGCTGCACCCCCTCAAAGAACTGCTGTATCTTCGGGCGAAGCGATAACAGCAGGCCATCGGGGGTGGGGGGGAAGCTTTCTTCAAGAACTTCAGTGCAACGAGCTGTGACCGGGTTGGGTACCGCCGCCTACAAGTACTCGGCAACAATCGGCAAGATGCTGACGATTCACAGGTCACATACGCCGGCACTCCAGCAGTCCACTGTCTTAATGAACGCCTCTTTGTGCCTTCTGATCCTTTGCAGGTGTGTGTCCTTGCCGGAGGTGGAACGCAGCTTTGTTTGTCCTGCCTGCCAGTGACTCAGGAAGCTATTGCGTCACCTCACTGAGTTATTGTAAGTCATACGAGCTGTCGCTGAGGTGGCGAGCCCCAGCTTTGCCCAAGCCATCCAAACAGCTCAGAGATGGGCTGCCTATCTTGTGGCAAGGCTCCAGAGGCACCCACGATCCTTCCTTTGCCATCGTGCTTGTACTATCTTGTATTACATGTGCCGCAGGCCGACTACGTTGCTCAATGTATGGACCGGGAGGCTGCGCTTTTCCGCAGAAAGATTTGGATGCCTCGACTCATTGACGGATGATGACGGATGTCAAGATGCTGAAGGCCAAATTAACAGCGCAAGCTCTTTCCCGCAACAGCCCCGGCATCGAGAGTATGGGACCTCGGGCGTGAGGGTGCACACAAGCCGCCAATTCCAGTGAAGCAAAGGCAGTCCGGCCGCGGATGACGATGTCTTGCAGGCGGTGCCTTGCCAGCAAGCTCCGTGCAGCAAAAGATTGAGGAGTCATTGAGGAACTTAAAATTCCTCAAACGCACCAGTGGGGTTCAGTTGCCTTGACTTTTCAGGCTGACGACGAGGAAGAAAGTTTGCTCGGATTTCATCATCATCTGGTCTTCCAGGTCCGTGGAAGTCTGATAGTAGCATGAGGCTTGCCTTTGACTTAGCAGTAGCCAGGCCTTTGCATCTTTGATTCAAACGTGTTCGGACTTGTTCTGAAGACAATCATGTTTTCTTGGAGGCTTTGTGGCAAGAGGCAGAGCAGGGCCTGCCAGAAGGGGAAGACCTGCCAGCCTTCCAGCAAATCTTGGAGGCTGCGCATGTTTGCATGCAATGGCCGCCAAGGGAAACGACAGAGCAACCCGACAAGCAGCTTTGGCTTCCGAACATGGGAATAAATATGCAAGACACATGCGACGTGCGCTGAAGTTGGAAATGACCTGCTTTTGAGAACGGCTTTCAGTCTCAAAGCATCAGCGGCTTGATAACCAGTGGCCCACATGCGACCAGCGCCATGGCTTCAGCGCCCCAAGCGCCCCATCCCGAGGAGAGTCATGCGCAATGCTTTGCACGCGTGCGTCCATGGCTTCCAGGGCATTCGAAGCCGTCGGGATGAGGGCGGGGTGCCGTCGTCAACTACTGTACATAGGCTTTGCCAGTCAGTGGAGTGTAAGGGTGAGCCTTCGTTCCAGAGAATTTTGGCCACCTTGTTCACAAACACTTGCAATGATCCTGCTGAGCGGCCCTTCCTGCTTGCCGGGGTTTTCGTGTGGACAGGACTTCTATGACTTGCTGGAAGTTGCGAGAGATGCGGATGCAGAGCAGATCAAGACTGCAGTGACAGCATGTGACTGGCACATGGCTGATGCCTTTGCTGCAATGGTAAAAGCGGTGTGACCGGCCAGGAAAGCCTACAGAAGGCAAGCATTAAAATGGCATCCAGACAAGCAGGATGCTGCCAATCGCGCTTATGCCGAGGACTGAGTGCAGTCGATGGAGTTGCTGTCCAGGTCGTTTTTCATATCCACGTCAGCAGCATGTCGTTCGTTGTGCATGTTCGTCAGCTTGGCTAGCTTTCTCCGGAGCATGAGGCACTTGCAGGAGGTCCTGCGTCCATGGAAGCGTAACTGCGAAATGAGCTGTCGGGCAGGCTGCCCCGATGCTTCTTGAGGCTGGCGAAGCCACTCAGAAAGCCAAGCGACGACGACTGCATGACATGGGACTGCGACCACAGCTGCTGCCAAGGGGGGTCGGCGATTCGGACGATGAAAGACTCTTCGTGAGAGCCGCAGGCCACAGAGTGCGCTGCCAGACTGGCTTGAAAGGCGAGCAGGTCGAGGCGGCCCAGACCCCGCTTTGGTCGGAGGATTCGCAGAAGACATTCGCTGCGCCAGAGCTGGCAGAGCCGGTGCCAGGCCCAATGGAGGAGGCTCCAAATCTTCAGCTTATGACTTTGAGATCTAGCGCGAAGCTAGGGTTGGGACTACAGCAGCAACAGCCGAGCATGTTCCTGCAGAGCATGCTCCAGCAGCAGCAGGTCATGTTGAGCCAACAACAGGAGTTACTGAAGCAGGTGGCGGTTCAGAACAAGGAGCAGTCAGCTGCCAACAAGGAATTGACGCTGGGCTTGTCGAGTCGTCTGTCCTTCAGCTAAGTTAGGTAGGATTCGTCGGACCTCTGCCAAATGGTGTGCTGTTAGATCAGTGAGCCTGCAAAAATACATAGGAAACATATTCTGCTTGTAGGGAGTGGACTGCCCCTGAGTCCGGAGGCTCTGACAACAGGCTTCAGCAGCACAGCTATGGCCACTGCAAGTCCAATCAAGAATGGCAAAAGAGAGATGGGTGGACGTCTGCCGACGAGCCGGTGGTCAGCATCAGCAGCCTGACTTTTTCAGGTTTGCCAGGGGCCGACCGGTATTGCCCGGGACAAGCAATATGAACAAAGTCTATTCCAACGAGTAGAGGTTGTTTTCTATGTGTCTTTGTCAGGTTCAGTGATCTCCCACCACCATCTGGCACAGGTCCGATGAATCCTGCCTGACTCATTTGAAGGACAGACGAATCGACAAGCCCGGCTTCAAGCCAAGGTTGCTGTCGTTCAGCCGAAGGCGTCGCCCAAGGCGACGCCTAAGATTCGGCGGAAACCGTCCGCCCGATGTTTTTCCTGAGATGGAATGCTCTTGCCAGTCCCGTAGAAGTCTATTTCAACGAGTACGTAGAGGTTGTTTTCTATGTGTTTTATCAGGTGCAGTGATGTACCAGCACCATCTGGCAGAGGTCCGAAGACTCCTACTTGACTGATCTGAAGGACAGACGAATCGACAAACCCGGTTTCAAGCCAAGGTTGCTGTTGTTCAGCCGAAGGCGTCGGCGGAAACCCTCCGCCCGATGTTTTTCCTCAGATGGAATACTCTTGCCAGTCCCGTAGAAGCTTATTTCAACGAGTAGAGGTTGTTTTGTATGTGTTTTATCAGGTGCAGTGATCTACCAGCGCCATCTGGCAGAGGTCCGAAGAATCCTACTTGACTGATCTGAAGGACAGACGAATCGACAAGCCCGGTTTCAAGCCAAGGTTGCTGCTGTTCAACCGAAGGCCTCGCCTTGGGTTCGGCGGAAACCGTCCGCCCGATCTCTGTTCTTAGATGGATTGCTCTTATCAGTCCCTTCTTAAGATCTTCGAGTGTGGACGAAGTTTGCCGGGCATTTCTCTCCAGGAGCGGTTCAAGCTCATTTCGGAAGCATACCAAGTCCTCAGCGATACCGAGCAAAGAGCAGCTTTCGACCGCTTCGGGAAGGCAGGTAGGCTGATGGCTGGTGCAAGTGTTGGTCTGTCGGGTCAACCCTTTTGTTTCACTTCGGCTGAGGATGGTATGCGAGGGCCAGGCAGCTCTGGCCACAATGCCCCCACCCTGGTACTGATAGGTTGAAATTTGAGAGCTTCGGCTTTGCTTGAAGCTCGGTGCTTGTTCCACCCGAGGACGAAAACTTCGGCATGGCCGGATTTGGGCCGTTTGCTGGCTTTGGAGGCTGCCTGGGCCTGCTTGGATCGGCTTCATTCGGTTTCATTTGTCGTTGGGGACCTCTTGGTCAATCGGTGTCGCTGCACAGGCTTCGGCCATGGCAGCCCAGGCCACTCGCGAAATTCGAGCCACCGGCCCTTAGAGATGTGGCGGGGTGGACTCGTCGTTAGCTGACCTTGCAGAATTTCCTGTTTTCGAAAGTTTACAAGAGACTGAACGCCCGGACATGCAGACCCGGTAAGCCATTGCCCGGGCGAATGCGGTGGCAGGTGTCCGTGTTGTCTTCACGCGCACCGGCCCAGATGGAGTCAGGCCAGGGGACTGCAACGAAGCGAGCGTCATGCAAGCTACGTCGGTGATGTCAAGGTATACTGAGACGCGGACGGACGGTGACTCTTCCACTTTCGGTGTGTTCGGACGCCGGAAACTGATGGGAATGCTCGCTCTTTCCTAAAACGAACTGATAAAGAAGATGAAATACACCTGTACAGTGATCACGCATCATGCAACGCTGTCATCGTCTTGAGGTCGCGATCCTTTCGACCTCTTCCGCGATTTCTTCAGCGATCGGTCGAACCTATTTGCAAACCATGCGCCTGGCTTCGGCCATTTCGGCCCATCAATGCGAGGTGGCAAAACTACCATTTCTAGCGCAATGCTTGTAGTCCATCTTTCGGAGCACTTGCCGCAGGTTCCGAGGAGGAGGAAGAGGATGAGCTGCAGCGGGCTATCAGGCCCGAAGCAGCTCGTATTTTCTCCTGCAATAATTTCCCGCAAATTATGTTGCGCTGCCCAACTGACGAGCGCCACAGTTGCAAGTCTATTGTTGGATCTCGGCGCCTCACGCCGTCAGGCTTTCGACGCAGACGGCAGAGGAGGCATTGCTCGCTGCTTGATATGCTCGGTTCCAATGTTTTCAGAACTCGACGAGGAGCAGCAGCGTCGCCTGCGTCAGTTCCAGCCAGTGTGCGGCCGAGAGCCTTCCGAGAGCTGAGCTTGGATATTCCACGAGCAGCTTGGGCAGAGCAAATTTACAAGGACATGGATGACGATGCAGCACTACGTGCTGCGCTCGCGGCATCAAGGCACCCACATCACCAGAGCTTGTTGCAAAGCTTCTCAGATTAAACTGCCATACCCGGTCTTCACGCTTGCCAGGTCACATGCGCAGCAGAAAGAACCACAAACAGTGCCAACTTCTGTGATGTGAGAAGCGCAGGCATGAAGGGCCAGCTGGAATGCATCGATGGGCAACGGCACAGGCTCTTCGTCGCAAAACCTGTAAAGACGTCCAAAGACCTTAGCCTTGATCGAAATCTAAGCGTTGGTTCCTGCCCGGCTATGCCCAACTTCCAGGAAGCTCAGGCCATTCCATCCATTCCCCTGTGTGCAGAAAAAGTGCTGCATCGTGGCAGCCACTGGTGCTCCAAGGTGTTTTCCACGCGCCGCCTGTACAGAGAGCGCAAGTTGCGGGGACAGGAAGCTTTCTTGACAAAGGGCCGGGAAAGCTGGAAGTGACCTGGTGCAAATGTTCCTTTGGTATCGTTTAGCTTAGCAGTCAAAGCTTAGCAGCACATGGTCCCTTGCGGGCTTCGAACGAGAAGAAAGCTTTCGAGAGACAGACTTGGAAAGCCCGCCTGTTGGAGGAAAATATGTCAGGCAGCATTCGATCCAGAGGATTGCAGAGAGTGTTCGTCATGCCGACGTGGCCGCACCACTGGACACTGCTGTGACACAGGCGTTGATCGAAAGCATCTCCAGCGTGTGCAGACGCAAGGAGCATCCCGCTATGCAACGCACTTGGCATGCGCTCGCAGCATCCTCCCCGGCTCAGATGCTGGACCCAGGCTCGACTTCTACCACATGGCCGCCTTGTCCACGCATGAAGACTTGGAGGTTTGACGCTGCCGGCCTGTAATGTAAAGCGGGCAGGTTCGTTGTTTATGTGGCTTTGTACGTGGCTCCGTGAAGCAAGACTCGGAAAAGAATGATCGTAAAGAGATTTCGCAGCAAAATCAATGCCTTTGTGACGTTGGCACTGAGTCGAGAACGCGGGTGAATGTGAGAATGACCAAAAGTCAGGGGAGCACCTGGTATGCAGAAATGTGGAAGATCTTCGTTGCGACGCTGTCGTGAGCTAGTCTCGAACAAGTTTGGTGGTCATACAATATTTAGCCCACAAAGCAAGTAAATCGGCGGCATGACACCGCATCAACCTGGTAGCCCGAGCTCCATCAATGGCAGGGAAGGTGAACAGGAGGGATGAACAACCAAGCCAACAGTTTTCATCGCATATCTCCGAACCCCTGGCCAAAACTTTCAGGTACAGAAGAAGTACCTGGAACATGAACATTGCATTTTGCTTGGCCCTCGGAGATGGGGAAATCAGAAGAAGTCCGAGGCTCTGGGAAGATTTGCCTTCCGCCACTGTGGACGGAGACAGGCTGTTGATAAGGTACACATGGCCTTCTTATGCCTTCTTCTATTAGTCCTGGCGTCCTAGTGTACATGGCCTCCCCCTTGTACAGAAGGCAGATGCCGAGGGCCTAGGGTTTCATTAGGAATCGGACCGAATATGTCTGGGCCAGTGCATTGCACAAGACACTCATGTCATGTAGCTTTGCAGAAAGGGAGGAAGTTCAATGACGCAGAAGGCAGTGTTGTTTTCTTTGTTACTCATCCTGCTGGTCCTCCTCATTGAACATTCGACGATCTTGCCACAGATGTTTGGAACCGTTGGCACTGCTGTTCCGGCGCGGTTTGTTCCAGTTGGGATCCAAAGGATACTCTTGACAGCGGTTGTCAGATCTTTGCACTGAGAACGAAAACTATTGAGCCCGAATTTTCCAGCGAATGCTTCTGAACGCGAAGAGACCGTCATCCCGCACGCATCGACGAATAAGAACTTGCCACCCAGACAACACCAGTGTCACTGCCAACCAAGGCAGCAGTTCTATCCAGAAGAGGCCTGCTGTCAAGGGTTTCTAGTCATTCTAGTCCTTAAATCCTCATGCTTCGTGTCCGCATAAGAGCAGTCGTTGCCCAACTCTGCTACCCTTGGAGTGCGCGCGTCGGCTCCCGGGGCCGAGTCGCCGGGCCCAAATCGGTCCCGCACCGGGGAGCGCCCCGCGCGCCCCCCCAATTCCAGGGGACGCCCCCAACTCATATGGTAAAATCCGGAGTACAGCTCCTGACTTTGTATCAACTCGAAATCCCGCTGCTCAACAGTGCACTGCTTGAACTTGTGGAGTGACTTGGGAGCCTCATGGGTGCTCCTGGAAGGGTTCTTGGCTAGGTGGGCTTAGACTGGTGTCTTCCACTGTTTGGGATCTACACTTGCATCATGCATGGAAGGCTGCTCGCCAAGATGCCGAGATCATGGCTTTGGTCGGCCACCTAGCTTTCAGCCACCTCGACACCCTTTTGTCAAGTCCGGTCTTAGGTGCAGGGCAACGGACCTATGCAAGCCGCAGGTATCACTCAAAAGCATGCTTTGTCCGAAATGGACTAGGGTCCTCGGCTCCACAAGCGAGAGAGGAAGACATCTTATCAAAGGATTTCTGATACCGATGTCATTGCACGCAAATCAAGCAATGGCACAGTCAGCTTCGTGCGATCCGACTGCTTTTGCAGCTGTGTCAATAACAAGGTAAATGTTTGGATGACCATGTCTTCATTTTGTGCTTTCTGGTTTTGTTGAGGACAGGTCTTACCGTTCAATCGATATTTAAAGTCTTGAAGGTAAACGAGCATTATAACTGCACGCACAGCTGTTATGAAGCATTGTTTATGTACACATATATATATATATACCATTACATGTTGGTAACAGTCATAACCATGTGTCTATGTGTATATATTTTTTGAGGATACCAGAAACGAAAATCAAAAAGAAATTAGTGAATTTCAGAGAGATATCTATATTTGCTTGTTTCGGTTAATACTTCGTTGCATTTTCATACTTGATTAAAAGATTTGGTTAATCTCGCTTATATAACTACTTCTGCGTGTCTTTGTATTCCTCTGTATGATAGATGATTGTCGAAAGATCTAGTCTTCGTTGGTAACATGTTAATATGCGTGCATGACATTATAGGAAAATAGGTTTTGTTTGTTTGAAAACAGTTCTATTCTTATGATGAGAGATGAATTTAAAGTATAGTACGGCACTCTTATAAAAAGGATTATGATATGTGTATATATATATAATAATAATAATAACAATAATAATAACACAAGTAGTAATAAAAATAATATTTGTAATTATAGTTATGGTTATTATTATTATTATGATTAGTATTATCATTGTTGTTACTATTATTGTTATTATTGTTATTATTACTATTACTATTATTATTATGTTATTCTTTCGTTTGTATTGGTATTAATACTTACTCTATAAAATGCCGCGTATTTCCTCCGGTTTCGGATTTGCGTAGGATGGCTGCCGATACGAAACCATGAAAATCTCTGGAGTTTGGGATCGCTGGCACGCCTGCGGCTGTCGACCTTTTGAATTCAAAGGCGAATCCTTAGCACGAAACCCAGAAGTTTCTGGGATCTTGAGGATTTCGTACTCGACCTGCTGCATAGTACGAAACCCTCAAAATCCCGCGGATTTCGGGGTCTCGTGCTGAACGAAACTCCAGAAAAACCAAAAAATATGGTTTCGTGTCGCGCCACATTCCCGGGAAATTCATTGTTTCGCACCACGACATTTTCGGTCAACTTTGTTCTGTATTCTAGCCTCCACTTCACTACGCCGCTCGACAAAGCATTAGATACCATCGACATTCAATACTAAAGTGAATGCTTGGACACTTGGTACATGCACGCATGCCGTGTAAAATAGACTGCTAAAGTAACGGTAAAGTACCTTGAGGACTTACCGTGTCACGAGACATCGCAGCTACAGGCCGGAACGTGGAAACGCAAGTTGCGGGTTTCAGGGCATGTGTGTCGTGGGGAGTCTTTCAGTGACGCGGAGTGGGCGGGGGAATCGTGGTGAGTGTCGCGGGGTGATGGGCGAGGGCTTGCATGTCGTGGATTTTCGTGGAGAGTGTCGTGGAGTTGTGGGCGAGGGTGTATGAATTCTGGGGAGTGTCGCGGAGTGGCCGGCGAATGCGGGTGTTTCGGGAGTGGCAGGCGAGGGCAGATCGTGTCGTGGGGGGGCAAAGGCGTATGTTCGGGGAATGTTGTGGAGTGGCGGGTGAGAGGGCGAGGAGTGCCGCGGAGTGGTGGGCGAGGGTGGGTGTGTGAGTGTGCTGTGGGGAGTGTCGCGGAGTACGGGGATTCGTGGGGAACGGCGGGTGTCGTGGAGTGGTGGATAGGCTACGGCGTGCGGGGAGTGTCGTGAAGTGGGAATATGAAAGGAGGAGTGTCGCGGAGAAATGGGTGATCGCGGATTGGCGGGATGATGAGGGTGTGTGTACATTGGGGCGGCAGGGGAGCGTATAAGTCGTGAATGGGCGGGCGAGGGCGGCTGGATGTAAATATCGTGGAAAGTTCGTGAGCAGGTGTCGGTGGTGAGTAGAATCGTGGAATAGGAAAAGAGGGCGCGTCGAAAGCAATATCGGGGAGTGGGGGGGCGAGGGCATTGAATTATGGGGAGTATCGTGGAGGAACAGATATATATATATATATTTATTTATATGTATATATATACATATATATATATATACGATTATATCGAAGTATTTTATATGATATTCGTGATAGGACTTTTTTATTTTATCGAAGAAATTGTATAAAAAAGAAGGAATAATTATATAATTTAAAAATATTGAGAATTAATTTAGCATTATTATTAAAGAGATTATGCGGCTTTTTATAAATCTTCGATAAAGATTTGCTTTAATTTTCGTAATGATATTCATTTTTTATTTCTTTCGAGTTGTTCGTAATTCTTAGCAGGGCAAAGTGAGTGGAGTCTGTAGATATTTGGGATTCTAGGGTCGTATATTTTTGGAAATTTATGATACTTTTAGTTATGGATAATTATCTGCAAGTAATTAATGAAATTCGTCGTAGGCCTCTGATAGGTTCGCTTTTTAGAGGAAATAGCTCGAAAAATATTTCGATATTGTTATATGATATGGAGATAATTCTCGATAGAATTATATTTTTATAATATTCTAAATTACTTCTATCTTCTATAAAGAAATTTATGAAAATATTTTGAATTAATAATGGTTCGTGTTTGAAATATTCTTGGTTTTGATTTTTTAAAGGATATTCATTTGTAGAAGGTATGAATATTTATATCTATAGGAATATATATATAATATATGATATTATATTTTTAAATATGATATTTCTTGAAAACAAGATCTAGATACGAGATTTTGATAGGTCTTGGGTCTAGGCTTTCGATTCCGGTATTATATCTTATCGTTAATTTTGGCCGAGAATAATCGAAAATATATTTTGTTGGTGAATCTTCTATCGTATTTTTAAGTAGATTATTTTGATATCTCTTTATATTCTTCTCTCGTTGGGAATGAGGATTGATAAAAGATCGTATGATTTTGAATATCGTATTTTTAAAAAGAATATTTCATTTATATGATTATATAATATCGTAAATATTGCCAAATAATTAAATTGGAGATTTGATGTTCTTCTGGTAATAGTGGGGGTTGTTCGCATATGAGGAGAAGGGTATAAAGAATAAATTTTATAAGATAGGGTATAATTTTTTTTTTGATTTTAATTTCTTTTGAATATTCGGTGGGAGGGTTTACGTGGGTCGTTTGGATTGCCGTGGAATATGGATGGAGGCATATCGAAGGCAATAATGAAGAATATTGGATGGAATTGAATAAGATAGTAAGAAGGATGAAGATATTAAATTGAGAAAATGATAAAGAATATTTCGAGAAGAATATAATGAAAGATTTGGAGAATATCGTGGAATAATATTTGAAAATAAAAAGATTATTAAGAAATAAGACGAATATATAATGATACTAGCTCTAATATCATGATTTGAAAGATATAAAAATGACTATATTAATTAATAAAATATAATCGAAATTTGAACAAAATTTTCTAAATAATCTTGCCGAAATTAGCTAATTTATATCAGAAATTATTCATATATTTTTTCTTGGCATATTATTTGTATAAAAATACGAATCATTAGAATCATCTATTTAAAGAGAATATATTTTTTCTTCTCGTCGGATTTGATATATCAAATATTCTTATATTTATTCTTGAATTAATTCCGAATTGGAATTCTTCGATGAGATGACGATTCGAATATTAATTAATCATGAATATTCCAAATCTAATTTTATTGAATGCGCTAATTGAGATGAACGAAATCATTCGGGCAGTGGAATTGGGGAATATTCTGGGCAATCGATCTTATTTTCTCATAATCGGTCTAAATTAATTGAAATATATCTCTGAAATATCTAATATTTTAGAATTCTTTAAAATAAAGTATATTCATAAATCTGTCTTATATTAATCGTACGAATATTTTTCATATTTTATTATATATTGATGATTCGGAGATGGAATTCTTATATTTTGATATCGAAATCATATTTTTCTGATCTTTGAAGAATATATGATTCTAGAGAATTTATTTCTTTGAATTCAATATGACGAATCATATATATATATCTCTCTTTCTCTCTCTCTCTCTGACTAGTTCTTGAATTAAATCTTTATATCGGTCAATCTCATTCATAATAATATGAAACCTTGATTTAGAGATTTTATATATATATATTCATATTTTTGACGAAATTCAATTGATATCAGATAATTAAGCTATCCAGATCATATCTAGATTTTTTAAGATAATATAGAGACGACCCGTTCTATCTTATTATCGGATCTATCTAAATATAGTTTTTGCTA
>CAJNJA010084853.1:0-20504 GCA_905231915.1 Symbiodinium necroappetens
TACTTGATCAAAATAAACCCTTTAAAAAATAAATAAAGACAAAAACATAAAATAAAAACAAATCCGGACAAATAAAGACAAATAAAGACAAATTTTGCCAACGACATACAAAAATAAGGTTTTGGGCCTTTACTTGTAAACTCTCCATAATCTAAACCCCCTCAATCTAGACCGCCGCAACCGGTCAAGGAAAAAAGCCCTAAATTCCTTCAGATTCATGCTGAGAAACTAGGACCCTTCTAGTAATTCTAGTAACTAACCCGGGTGTACTTTTGTGATAAGGAATCATACCTTTTTTTTGAGTATAACCCTTCTTCCAAGGGAGTCCTACCGCTGGAAACAAGGCTGCGACTCTCAAGGATGGGTGCGCCCACGTACCCCGAGCCGTGACCTGGCAGAGGAGCTCACAGAGGGGGGTCTGAAGCAGAGGTTACTGGGTTATAGGGTTATAGGGTTTAGGAGGGATAGGGTTTAGGGTTCAGCAGAGGGTTATAGGATTTCGGGTTCAGGGTTTAGGGCTTATGCAGGGTTTAAGATGTAGTGACAAGGCTTGGGGTTCGAGCAGTAGTGTAGGGTTTGAGGCGCAGGGTCTTTGGGTGAAGCTTAGACGTTCGACTGGTAAGGGGCTCAAGCTCTAGCACTACGCAACCATGGTTCTGCTGTGATGGTGGTGATGACTTGGGTATGCCTCTCCAGAATGGAACGCTAGATGGTACTGATGACGGAGAGAAAGATAACGACAATGCAATGTTTTTTTGGTGCTGAGGTGATAAGATATAGGCGTGAACATAATCGTGCAATATGCCAAGATGATTACGTTGATGATGGTGGCGATGACAAGATCAGTGTGACAATGACGATGAGGGCACCAATACTGAACAAAGGCGACGCGCTTGACAGATTGTAACGATGAAACAACTAGTAACTAGTCACTATCGTACTGTGGAATCCATGAACCAGGATCCGAAAAGCAGGGGTACTGAAGCAGTAGTCAGTAAGTAGAAGGTGTCAGCGGTTTTAGCCTCCTGATCCGGCTCCGAGGCCTCGATGCTTTCTAGCAAAGCTGGCTCTCGGCTCACATCTCCGGTCTCCGACTCGTGCGACTCCTGAAGGGCGGAGGAGCTCGGCAGAAGGACTTGCTGCGAGTCAGTGATCTGGAGGGGCAGAGCTTGTTCCGTCAAGGAACGGCGCCGCAGGGGAACGTGCTTCACGAGCAGGGCCTCTAGGGCGGTGACCCGTGCATCGGTATCGGGCAGAGCCAACCACTCCTTGCGCCGAAGTCCCAAGTGCTGCCAGCCCATGCGCTCCAACTGGCGACGTCTTAGCCGTGTGGGCCCCAGCAACTCACCAGTCAGGGGGCAAAACTCCGCCTCGGCCATGAGGTGGATTGCCAGGCCCGAGATCACGTGCTTAGCACCAGGATTTGCCGGAATGTGGGCGTCCACCGGCACATGCAAGTCCACGATGTACGGGCCCTTCCGCCGTCGAACGCGGGCGTCCAGAGATAATGCCCGTGCACAGCTGGCTAACTCTCGGTGGTGCGGCAACGGCACCGCATCTGTGGGTGCATGCTCTATGCGGCTTAGCAGTGGCTGCCATGCCGCGCTTCGGTTTTCCAGCAGATGTTTTCTTTCGAGCATGACTGCGAACAATATCCGTGCCATCATGTGTTGCCGCTGCCGACCACCAATCGAGCCCAGGCGAATGTATTCTTCCATGAAGGAGCTGAACAAGTCTTCACGCAAGCAGCCTGCCATGGTCAAGCCATCTAGCAGGCAAGCGATAAGCTTTGGCGTATAACCACTGACAGTTGCCAGGGCAGCTTCCGTGAGTGGACCCTCCAGGAGACTCCGCTCACGCACGGCAGCCTTGCCAAATGCATGGGCGATCAGGGCCATCTCGAGTGGACTGTAGAAGTCAATTTGCTCGGAGATTCGCTCGGAAAGCGGCTTCCAAACGGTACCCCGCACTCCCAGGCGGCCAAGGGATTGTGCTACTGTCGTGGTGTATCTGCGGGCCATTTTCTCTGGAGACCTGCTCAGCTTTTCGGTGATGCTCTCCAGGAGAGCTATGTCACGGACATCAAGCCTGGCGTAGGCGTGCAAGATCACGGCCAACATGTTGGGATGCAGCTGCACCAGACGCCGTGGCTTCGTCACCTCGGCGCTGAGCTTCTTCAAGAGGCGGCGCTCTGGCCAGTCGAACTTGGCAAGTAGAACCTCACTTTCCCAATAAGCCACCACCGAAGTAAAAAGCTAGTCTTTTGGCTTGTAGACTACTACACTTTAATAAAACTTGGGTATTCGAGAACCAAGGAGCTGCAAGGCACACCAAGGCTTTGTTGCTCAAGGAGGCGACGTGCTTCCGAACACGCCGGCCTGCTCGGAAGATCGATGCGCCTGGGTAAAGCCCTTGCTTGGCGAACTCGTAAAGGATGAAAACAATTCCTTGTGGTGACATGAAGTGCATCTTCTGGCTGAAGTAAGCAGCGACATTCATCGTAACCTTGGCCCACATCTGATGCTCCTTTTTCTCCTCAACAAAAGGCTTAAGCCTGCGTTTTCGCATCGCGTACAGGATCCAAGCCATATCGAACTCTGTCCAGACTTCCGCATTGCGCACCATTAGTTTGAAAGTGCGATAGTAGAAGCGGTCCTTGATCTTTATATTGGCTTTTCCCAGCGAGTACATGACCAAACAAATCTGTGAGTGCTGCAGGCCCGGTGCACCACTGCGAGTTTTGACCGTATGCCGTTCCACTGCACGCGCCAAATCCCACCAAATTGCCTTCTCTTGCACACGCAAGCGGCCGCAAGAAACCATTGCCGCTACGAGCTGTGCAGGCGACAGCTGGGACACCTCTTCTTGCAAGTCCTGCTTCAAGCGAACGTACCGCGAATCCCTTCGCAGACGGTCGTCGGACAGGGATGTTCGCGAAAGCTCCTGAAAGTGATAAACCTTCAGAGAGAGCTTCATGTCGGCTTGGGTCCCCACTTCGTGCAATGTAGTTCTAACGATACGTTCCTCTTCTCGCGACATGTACTGGAAGTCATCTACCGCTCTCAGTGGCGATTGGAGAGCATGAGCGGCAGATTTGGGCTGCTCACTGACGCATCTTAGACCTGGAGTGAAGGAGCGCCTGGGAAGGCTCCGTGCCAGCCGAAAGCTTATTGCCATGGCGCCTGAGGCGTCATCGAAGATCCAACCCGGCAGGTCTGCCAATCGAGCCTAATTTCAACTCTCTAGTCGAAACTGCCAAGCAACCTACAAGTTAAACTCTTTCGCAGAATCTGCAAACAAATCCCGGCTCTGCCTAATCAGGCCCTCTATTTCCTCCGGGCTTCGTGAGACCGGGCTTCCAAGCTCAGCCTCTTCGGAGATAATGGGCCTTAAGATATATGCCTGAATATTCGAATAGAACTTGGGGGCAGACTTCTCTATAATAGTTCGACTCAGGAACCCTAAGGAGCCTTATTCCAATCACTATAAGGCTTCTATATATACCAAAGCTGCGGGTACGGGGCACAAGAAGTCTGGGGAAGTCCTAGGCTTGAGCACCTCTCAGAACGGAATCAGCAGCGAACGGCCCCTGCAAACTTGCTCACTCATGCCTTCTTTCTTCCGAAAGCGCGCAAAACCTTACTGATTAATTAGAACAGGGTTTTGGGATAGTCTGTCATATAGTAGAATATAACAAGGAACCCTAAAGACTCATGTTGCTAACCAACCAGGCCCCTTTTTCTACTACACCACACTCTGACTCGAACCCCCAAGTCCTGAGCTACGGAATTCAAAATCAAAGGCCCCAAAGCCTGAAACTGCATGAAACCTTATGGAAGCCCCCAGAAAACCACTGGAAATCCAAGAAGAACCCTACCATAATTAGCCCTCTTAGAATCCCGTACAAAAAACAACTAGAACCCTGCAAGACACCCTTCAGCACCCTATTTAAACAAAAACGAAAGGAGCTCTACAAGAACCCTAGGAGAGTCCCGATAAGAGCCGGCCTGCATTCACATCATCCGCTAGGATGTTGAGCAAGATCTGGGCTCTCAAAGCTTTATGGGGCTTCAAGCGGTGACTTTTTTTTTTTTTTATGGGCTCCTCTTTAAAAAGAGGGTTCCTTTTAAAGGTTTTACCAGGAGTTACTACGAGGACTTAGAGTTGGCCCAAGATGTGTAGAGGGAGCTTCCGGTCGGTTCTGGATTTCAAGCTGGGTGATATAATTCCTCATTGGCTTTGAGGGTTGAGGGTGTAGGCTCTAGGGTGATAAGCTGGTTCTTGTTGAGGGTTTAGGCTGTAGGGTGATAAGCTCCTGATTGGTCTTGTACCTGCTTGAATCTGTAGTTGACTTACGGTTGTCACTGCTTCTGAGCGCACTATGGCTACGATCGTTGGCCTTCCCGGTGCGTACTCTGCACTTCTCGTGGCTACAGCTGGAATCACCCCTTGCTTCTTCATCTGCGACAGGAAAGAATTTCATCGATGTAGGGGAAGCCTACATTACTGCGAAGGCTTGAATTGGCCGTCGATGAAAGCTTCTCCCAAATGCTTTCACATCCTGATCATGTCTGAACATCCTCACTGGAGCCCGAAATCAAACTCTGAATGAGCCCGGCAGAAACTTCAAGCAACGGGCGATTGCTTGCCGTCGCTCGGGCGTCATGGCACCCCTTGCCGAGTTGCGTCTGTGCTGTGCGTGTGCGGCTTAGGGCACAGATGCCGGCATGTAGGGCATACGGCTGGACTGTTTAGCCTCTCGAAGATGGAGAGTATCGAAGCTTTCACCTGATCTTATATCAAAACGAGGAACACCGAACATCGTTTCTTTAAGCAGCAGGCCTGGGATCAGACCACGTACTCTTGCAAGAACTGTGACATGTGCACCGGAATGCGGGTGGCATATCCCCGTTGCTGTCACCGGGGCCAATATTAGTTCGATCACTGGCATACTTCCAGATCACGGCCGGATGTTCACGACCCTTGTCAGCACTTTCGCGAAAGCCCCGGCAGAAACGAGGTTTTGTTCTCGCTTCTGCCTTTACCCATAGAATGCGCATTACCCTTGCGGCTCTCTCTACGGCTCTAACTGCTCTGACTATATTTTCGTCCCGCTTCTGCCTTCACCTAGAAATCACATTCCTCTTGTAGCTGTCTTTACCGCTGTGTATTGTCTTCCGGCTTCTGCCTTCACCTGGAACCTGCATGGTCCGAACCCAGAAACCGTAAGACTTTACAGGGAAGAAGGAGTCAGAGGACCTGTGCCAAGCCATTCATTATCACTTCTATGTTCGCAAAGGCCTGTGGAACAAAACCATCAAATGAGCTGGCCGGTCCTGTCGGGCCAACTTCGGAATGAGTCGCCAAGCTTTCAGAGTTGAGGGGTTTGGGTTTGGAGTTCTGGAGAAGTGTCAGGTTCTGGGTTGAAATGCGAGATCTGCTTGTGCTCTACGCAAGGCTTCGGAACATGACCTCCCTCTGGTCGACATCATCGAAATGCAAGTTCAACATGATGCCACAAACGGAACAGGAATGTTGTCAACGATTCGGCCGTGCTAGCAAAGCTTCTGGAGGACCCAAGGTAAGAGGAATGACCCGGAAATCCAATCATAAGAGCCATAGGCAAAGCACTAGAGTCAAACAGCGTTGGCAGGTACGAGCACTCGTCGTCGTCGTCGTCGTCGTCGTCGTGTTGGGTGTTGGGTAGCAGTGGTAGTAGAAGCAGGTATCGCAGAGGTTGGCATGAGGGCGGTCTTAGCAGTGGCCGTGCTTGTAGCAGCGACAGCAAGTGGTCTTTGTATCCGGACTGCACTGAGCAGTGGGAGCAATAGAAGCCCAGGCGCCAAGGCAGTCGTGGTGATGGTGGTGGTGGTGGTGGTGGTGGCGCTGGTGGTGGTGGTAGTAGTAGCAAAAGAAGTCGCAGTGGTAGTAGTAGTAGTAGCAGCAGGAAAAGTAGTAGTAGTAGTAGTAGTAGCAGCAGCAGCAGCAGTAGCAGTAGCGGTAGCGGTAGCAGTAGCAGTAGCAGTAGCAGTAGCAGTAGCAATAGCAATAGCAATAGCAGGAGCAGCAGCAGCAGCAGCAGGAGGAGGAGGAGGAGTAGTAGTAGTAGTAGTAGTAATAGCAACAGTGGTAGAAGTAGTAGTTCCAGAACCTTCGGTGGTGGTAGGAGCAGCAGCAGCAGGAGGAGGAGGAGTAGTAGTAGTAATAGTAGTAGTACTAGTACAATGTGCCGGGAATGTAGAAGAATTATTTGAGCCAGAATGCTAAGCAATCTTGCAATCTTGGTCTCGCCGAGTAGTTTACCTTTTAGACCAAGATTGCGGTGGGGGGGGGGGGAAGATTGCCAAGCAAGCAATCTTGGTCTCCAAAATGTAAACTAGCAGGCGAGCAGCAAGTGAAGCAAGGAACAAGGAACGGAGAACAAGATTGCCAGCAATCTTGCAATTTTGGTCCAAAAGGCAAACGAGTCGGCGGGCAAGCGGGCAAGTGGGGCAAGATGACCAAAATTGCTTGGCAATCTTACTCACCCCCGACTGACCAAGCTTGCCAAGATAGTTCCGTCATCTTATTGTTTTAAATTTGTGGGCACAATGTACTAGTAGTAGTAGCAGTAGTAGTAGTCGTCGTGGTCGTCGTAGTCGTAGTCGTCGTCGTAGTAGTAGTGGTAGTGGTAGTGGTGGTGGTGGTGGTGGTGGTGGGGGTGGTGTGTTACTGTTACTGCTACAACAACAACCACACCAACACAAGCTGGTGGTGGTGGTGCTGCTGCTCCTGCTCCTGCTCCTGCTCCCGCTCCCGCTCCCGCTACTCCTACTCCTACTACACACCAAAACAAACTCCACACTTGTATAGTCGGGCTTTGAGGATAATGTATAGCGATACGCCATGAGCTGCATTGTCGTTGACTCTACTGCTCTAGGGTTTAGAGTTTAGGGCGTTTTCAGTGTCTCCCCGCCCGGTGTTTCGCAACATGTAAACTCAACAGTAGGACTGGGGTGAAGCAGAAGAACTTGCTTTCCTCGCCACAAGATCAAGCAGAAACACTATCCCATCAAAGTCTCTCTCACCCTGAAGCGGCTCTTCCGCACAATGCTCCTGCGAAGAAGGCCATGCCTGTTCCAAGAAGTCAGCCTGAGCCCAACGACGGACCAAATATAGGCCCTTTATAGAAACCCTGTTATGTACTCCTCTAAGAGCACCCTAAGGACCCTAAACCAACCAAGGAAAAAGATGCGACAACACATCGGCTGAAGGAACTCCGTGCTAGAGGCCTATTCGAGTCACCTGAAAAACTCGTGGGACATTTCCTCAGGGCCCCTTAATGAAGCTGTTTGAACTCTTTTGTTTTAAGACATGTAGTACACCGGACAAACAGCACACCAAAGACTGAAACTTGGAAATTAACTACTCAGGACGATCATCAGCATCACGAACACCCGGAAGTCACGGCTCCACGACTTGTGCAGTGTCAGCCGGATCACGCAACAACAACCGCCGTTCCGGAAGATGAAGCATGTGTGTGTGTGCGTGCCCTGGCCTGAACTTTCATTGCAGCCGCATTTGCATTGCTGCTATCTAATAATATAACCCGTTCGGACCTAAACCCCCAGCGATACGCCCGAAACGAGGCAAAAGTTTCTTTTCGGCGCTAGTGGTCTTCTAAGTATTCGGGCAGGGTGCACATACACCTGTAGCAGTTGATGGCACATGCTTGAATAAACAAACAACAACCTCTGGTCTAAATAGGTGTGTATGTATATGTATATATATATGTATGTATGTATGTATGTATGTACGTATGTATGTATGTATTTTTGGCTCCCACTTGGCAACGTCCGCAGACACTGCATGGCAGGTGTCAAGAGTATCAGAGAACCGACGCAGCTGCTGAAGGAAAACAAAGCAACCAGTCGACGTGAGACTCAGCATTACCGACTCAAGGAACACAACATCATAGCAGTCCGTACATACTGCACAAAAGCTTAGCCGCGAAGCCTGACAGACTACTTCCAAGCCGCTCTCACTCACTCAGTGCATTTCCTTCGCCACGACACTCCCAAAGGCCTCCCTTCGCCAAAATTGCAGTGCAATGCTGCACCCCAGAATGCAGCTGTACCAAGCATCTACACCAGGCAGCTGACGCACCCAAGACTCAACAGTGAGCCAGTGAGCTCCCCCGAAAAGTCCAGCAGCTGTTTGTAAGATAGCTCTAGTCCCAATGAAGCCACAGGGCAAAGCAGCGAGGTTACTCATTGGATCTATGCAGAGATCCCAAAAGACGCAGCGAACAATCCAGTCGGTTTTGTAATGCACTGCAATGTTTAGAAACATAGACGTGTCACGCCCACTCTATCCTGTTGCCACAAGCGTGACTCAGCAGTGCGCTCACGTGGAGCCCCCTCCATTGGCTCTGCAAAGGTCCCTCGGGAAATGCAGCCATGTTGGAAATCAGGCCAAAACCCCGGCACTACTGATGTCGCGGTAAAACAAGCCAGAACTTGGAACACTACCAAGTATAGACCTGTGCAGAGGTCCAGGCGTCGCAGGTATGGCAGTTGAGCTCTCGCTCGGACTCCCTATGCAAATTCCAGGTCTCGACACGGGTCGCTGCAGGAAAGCTCGTCACACTCCGAGGTCATCTAGCAGGGACCAGCAAAACGACCATTGTTCCAGATAGGAGTCTGTGCAGAGACTCAACTGTGAGCCAAAACCCAGCGTGCACGTCGTAGAGGCCATATCTACCAGCTGCGGCTGAAGTCCATGCCAGCACGGGTGTAACAGGGCCATGGCTTTCGGCGCTGGCGAAGGGTTCATGGTTCTTGGGGGGGGAAACAAGGCGATGTAGCACAGCGGGGACTGTTTCCTAGGATCTCGGCAGGAGAGAGAGAGCGAGAGCAAAAGGAGGCACGGAAAGGCAGGCAGCAAGGGAAGTGCAGTCAGTACAGAAGCAAGGACAAGGAAAGACAGTGCAAGCGACAAGGGCAGGGCAAGGGCAGCAGTGCAGGCAGTGCAAGGGCAGGACAGGACAGTGCAGGGCAAGAGCACACACGACCAAAGCGTCACCGCGGTTTTTTTGTATGTATGTACGTATGCATGTATGCGATGCATGTATGTATGTCTGTCGGTCGGTCTGTCTGTCTGTATGTATGTATGTATGTATGTATGTATGTACGCATTATATATATATATATTGATTGATTGATTGTATATATAAACAAACAAACAAACATACATACATACATCCATCCATCCATCCATGCATGCATGCATGCATGCATGCATGCATACATACATATTGTTTATACACATACGCACATTTTCACCTTCCCCTATACACATGCATATATATATATATAGATAGAGAGAGAGAGAGAGAGAGAGACAGAGAGAGAGAGACAGAGATGTCTGCACACACACACAGGGATAAACACACACACACATACCCATGCCCAGAAACAAGAATATCTTTGATGTGCGGACCTAAACATGTATCAGTATCGGCAAAGTCCGAAAGAACCAGAAAGCCCAAAACCCTAAACCAAATTCTTGCTACACCTGGCAAAACCCTACGTTGGCTTTCCCACTCTGCAACCCTAGTTCCTAAACCCTCCAATCCTTTTTGCGAAACTCCAGATCCGAAGTCCTGAAGCCCTCAATCTTAAACTCAGAGATGTCTTGGACCCCAGCAGTCAACGGTGTGAAGACCAGCCCAGCGAAGATGAAGTACTCTGGCCTTCAGTCGGCATTTGGGGTGGCGAGTTTAGGGGGCCCTCTAAGGATTAGAAGGACTACTATGAGGGTGTTCGGGTCTAGGAATCTGGTTTAGGTTTTGGGGGGGTTGAGAGTTTGATGGGGTTGGGTGGAGATTTTTGGGCCTTGCGGCCTCCCAATCCTGAACCCTATACACTCAGGTTTGAGAGCTTAGGGTCAATAGGGCGTCTTCTGTTGTCCTGGGCACGCTCTCTCTCTGAATGATGTTGCATGTATACTCCGCTACATGCATCTCTGGTCGTTCCGACATGTGCTGGTAATTGCTGATGTGCTTCGAACTCGCTGTTATTTCCATACGCGTTCTCCAACTTCCTCTTATGGCAGGAGTATGACAAATCAGACCCAGTGACGAGTTGAGAGAAGTCTGAACATAAGAGGAACCTGAGACAGAATTTGGGGTCTACACTTGGGTCCCCCACTATCTGATGCTCCCGTTCAGCAAGCTCGTCAAGCTAAGTCATGAGCAGCTGAGCCGCATACAACGAGAGGATCATGATTCGCGGGGTTTCTCAACAAGCGCCGACATTTCCCCTGAACAAGACTCCAAACTTCGAGTGTAAGAGAATTGGTAACGAAGTCTTGTACTAAAACCCTGCACTCAAACCTGCGGTGCGTTCGCAAACTCCCCAGCGTAGCTTTACTCCGCCTGTCGGCACTGCGGTTAGTTCTCTGCTCATCCAAGCGAGCAGGGATGCTCCGCTTGCGATATCCCCAGAGGCCGGGGAGTCGACTCCAAAAGTCCAGAAGTCGGAGGCTCCAGGGCACCCAGTCGTGGAAGTTCCGGATCAGATGCATGCCTTTCACAGGAGCTCCGCATCGATAGAGGCGGAGCATCCGCTCCTGCTCTGCAATTAAGTCGCCGCTCATCACCAAGAGCTGAGCAATCTCAAAGGTGAAAACTGGAGGATGGAGCCAGATCGCAAAAAAGTGTATGAATAGATCAGCAGTCGTTGGGCAAAAGACGGACGCCTGAGTGGGATCGAGAAGGCCCGGGTGCTCCCGATCTTCCCACACGGAAGGGGTGTGCAAGTAGCCTCCTTTTCGCTCCTTACTCACCAGTGATTGATGGAAGTTGGGTAGCCAAGGCTCGTGTGCCCACTCTGCGGAAATCGGGGCAAAAAGGTCCTGGTAATGCTTGGTCATCTCTTCCATGGATGTGCCCTCGCCACGGTAGCACAAATGGGTGAAATCCAGAGGCAGCAGCCGGCGTACCAGCGCCTCCGCTGTTGCAGACCACTGCACCTCACGCATCTGCTGCAACGCGAAGATCTGCAAAGGATAGACATTCCTGGCTTATCAGAGTTCAAGAGCTTATAAGTCTAAGGAACTTAAACTTCCGTGCTTTCAAACTCTGTCTGACTTGCTCTGTAAATTACCACAATGGGGACACCATCTTTTATACTATTTTCAACCACATTAGAGCCCCGTTGTGATCACTTATGGATTAACAACAGCCCAGATTCTCCCAGGGATAAGTTGCGACAGCTTTGGAGCTGCCTACCACGCGCAAGTGCTCCTGCAGAAGCTTGGCGGGATCTGCAAAGAAAAGGTAATCACCAGCGTCTGTCCAAATAAGGTGATCTGGCTCTTTCTTAAACACCTCTTCTGGAAAAAGCCTCATCCAGCCGGGTGAGCCATACTCGCCCTTCCACCCATCGGCTCCCTCCATACACTCTGCAGGCACTCGAGCATGCAGGATCTGCCAGATCCGGGGAAACTCGGCCGGACCGTACCAGGAAATTTTAGCAATTCGTCTGTGCAGCTCTGGTTCAAGCCATTCTCGCAGGACGGACTCCATGTCTTCGTGGCCAGCCTGATCCACGAAAAGGTGGAAGTGCAAAGGCTTTTCCTTGGCATGGTACAGGGCGGACCGAATTGTTGCAAGCGCACGTCGCCCATTAACTGGCTCACCAATGGATGCAACCATAGCGATATGAACTGGTTCCCAGACTTCCGTTTTAAAACGATTTCGGAGGCGGGCTGGATGAAGCTTACGACGTGTCGCACGCAGTCGGGTCCGGGACTCACTCTTCGAGATGAGCTGGTGTTGTTCCAGGGCATGGCTAAGGAGTTTGAGAGATTCTGTTCCCTGCACGACTGTGGCCCCGGAAAAGCTCAAGAGAACATGCTCCAACATCCGGAGGCCGCTCCTCTTGTTCTCGGAGCAGTCCAGGACTATGGCATTGGCACTTCGATTGTTCCAATGGGCTGACCGGTTGCCCACACTCCATCGCCCAGCCACTCGCCAGAAGCGGTTGCGGTGAGCAATCCTGAGATCGCTTGCGATGCGCTCCATGTCTTGCAGGAAAGTCTTCTCGCAGTCGCAATCCAAGCTTGCCTTTTCATTGCACCGGCAGCCGAAGAGGCAGCCAGCCATCCCGACCACAGCTTGCACGATGCGGCTGTGGTCCCGGAGGCCCTGGCGATCGTCGCAGCAATGCTGAATAGCATAGTCGCGCCCCTCCGGCGTCTGTAGGCGGAAGCATGTGGAATCCAGTAGGTCCGGACGCGAAGCATCGCAGCAACGGCTGAAGTCCCACTCCGCACGAAAGCGGCACCGCACCGGCATGTCTCGCGGCACATCGAGGAGTTGTTCAACTTCAGGCGTTGCGGATGCTTGTAGCAAGATCGCAAAGAGTTGTGAAGCCGTCATCCTCTTGCCCAGTGTCACCAGCATTTCTGCACCATTGCAAGTTGGAGCAGCATGGACGAGGCTCAGCACTCCCACCACTTTAACTACACCCTGAACTAAACTTGGTCGTCCAGAGGTGGAGGCTCGTGCAAAGACTGCGTGATTGATTCCGATACGAGGCTGGTGGCGACGCTTCCATGGTCTATATCTACACTCCCATGTTTGAGGTTTTTTGAACATGCGCACAGTGTCGCAGAATTCACAACAATGGTGCGCGGCATCCGAGCTGCTTCCAGAACTAGGCGGTGCAGCTCTAAGGTTGTTGCGAAAGACTAATCGTTCTTCAGAACCGAAAACATGTATGCGCGCGACAATGGGGCATCCTACGTATGGAAAGGAAGAAAGCTCATGATAGTCCATACCGCCACAGTTACGAAGCAGTAGCGGTCTTGCGATCTAGTTCCCTGTCCAGCTGTTGAGCCTTCTCGGCTCTTGAAAGCATCTGTCCGTCGGAGTCGGAGGATGCCGTCGCCGCCCGCTATCCCCCCAATGCTTCGGCTTAGGGTTTCGGGTTTAGGGTCTCTTGGACTCTAGGACACATCTTGTACGCTGGGATAACCCGACAATCTGAGTCCTACGTCCTGTTTGCCGAAAGCTTCCTTCACTTCTCCGGAAGAAGAGATCATCCATACCTTGAGCTACCACTGCTTTCGCAACCCACGCAAGAAGAGATCATCCATACCTCAAGCTACCCACGTAGCTCCCAGGTCAGACCCGAAAACGACTCTCCCTGCGCTTGCGGACCCAAGCGGCTCAATAGCCACCTCCCCGCGGTAGAGGCAGCGCCTGGAAGGAGGGGAGCTCTCTGGGTCTCTGAGGCTCTGAGCATCAAAAGGGGCTTAGGCTTTGGGGCTGAGGGTTTGGGGTTTACAGGGGGTCTAGGGCCTAGGGAGTCTAGGGTGAAGTTTGAGATGCCCCGAAATAATCGGAATCGGGAGGTTTTGTGAGGGAAAGCAGACCAAACCGTTGATGCCGATCTGCTTTCTACCCTCAACCCCCTATAAACTTTATAAACCTCCCTATTTCCAAAGCATCTGAAGCACCCTCGATGTCCCGGGGCCCAGGCGGCACGAGGTGCGTGGAGGGTCGGAGTTTAACCTGCAAGCTTTGAATGGCTTCAGCTTCAGGGTCTGGGACCGATGGTTTCGGGCTTCAGGGCTGAATAAGGGGTTTAGGGTTCGGGGGTCTAGGGGCTTACAGTTAGTAAGGGCTTTTCTTATGCTGCGGTGTAGAGGACAAGTTGGTAAGGATGTGCGGCCGACTGGGCCCCGCCTGCAAGGAGTGCAGACTCCGCCTAACAGCCCTAACAGCTCCCATAGACCTCTGTCAAGAAGGGCTTGTCAGGTCTAGGGTTTAGGGCTTGATCTCGAGAAGGGCAGTTCTGCACATCCCCAGCCAGGCCCTTTGGCCTCCAAGTTGTGGATGCGACCATCTCGGCGAACTGTGAGCCTGCGGATTGAAGGGGCTCGTGAACGAATCGGTTGTCAGAGGAGTTGGTGCTGGTCTACTGAGTCTACCTTCCGCAATGACGAAGGCCTGCAGGGTAGCAAGAATGACACATAGCTGAAACGCCTGTCACTATACATCCTAATCCTCCCCGAAGGCCTACATCCTGCTCTAACCTAAATCCTCGGAACCGACTTGAAGCCTATGAAGGCCACAAGCTGATGAAAGATTGAAGCCCATGCTCGAATCGTTCACTAGCTGTCGTTCTCAACAGCCCCCAATATTATTCATAGTCATTCACAGTCATGGTCCTACATTTATAATATAGTGGTAAAGGAAAATAGTCCACTGTACCAAATCGGTACCTAGCTCAAGTCCCGCATAAGGCCGGAAACACCCATGCTTCGGCCTGAAAACAATCCCTCGGTGTCTGATCTGGGGCCTCTGATACACGGAAACCGCCGTCGGCACTTATTCCAAACGGTAGAGTGTTGTGAGCTTTGGGCCGAAAATCCGACGCGAAACTTCAGCTTGAAGCTCCGTAGCTTGAACAAACTGTCTAGTGCTGAAGATGCAGGAAAGGACTCAACCGGAAGTGTCGAGTCTACTGTGGCTTTGAAGTTTAACTCGCTTCCTTAAGGATCAACTCTAATTCTAACCCTGTCGGCAACGCTGGCATTTTGCTTCAAGCTACTCAAGCTGCTGTGTGGCCACTCGAGCATACCACGTACCCAACAAATCCCAACCGGGTTGTAAGCACTGTGGACCTTGACTTCCTCACAAGGGAATCCTAGTCGAGCAACTTCATGATGTGCCATGTCGCAAAACATCATGGTAACCCCGTACCCTGCCAAACCTCGCCCCTCGCGCTACGATGGGAGCCGATGTTGGCCATGGTTCGTAGTCATATGAAGAACCTGCTTTTCGATGTCTCTTATTCCTTCCAGACTCTGGTTCTTCAGTGAACAACTTACCCCCTACGGCGTACCTGGCTGTGTCACCAACATAGAAGAGGTCTTGTGCCTCAGTGCTGATCACAGCGGGTCACGATACAACCGCAGCAATCGCAATGCTGCTTGAAGGGGGGGCGTGCACATGAGTAGGAATAGTCCAGCAAAATCTTGCGGTGCCAACATGATTGGTGATGGAATTCTGGCGAACGAAATCTCGCTACTAGCGTAACAAGCTTACACCTACAGGCCTTCCAGTATGCAAAAAACAGGCATTCGACAACAAAGCTTGCGGCCACTCGAAGCGGTGAGCATACATTGGTTGGGACGATGCGTTGAGTCATGTGGTAATTGGAGGAATTGGGCCTGGGGGCTTGAACAATGTCACAAGATGCCGCTGCGCACATATCCGTATGAAATCCAGATCAGGACGATTTCATAATTATCAAGCGTGAAATCGAATCACAATCACAAGGCACTGGCAGTGCCACGAACTCAGATTATTTTCCGTTCCGGCTCAGTCGTACCTCTGCCGCATTTCGTTTTGGCTAGAAGTTTTTGCTTTTAGAGCTTTCGGCTCTGGTTTTTTCTTTAACTCGATGGTTTGCATCTCTGATCTCTCCTTGCTGCCAAACAGACCAGTGTAGAGCACAGCAACCTAAAGCCC
This sequence comes from Symbiodinium necroappetens, assembly GCA_905231915.1. NCBI lineage: Eukaryota > Dinophyceae > Suessiales > Symbiodiniaceae > Symbiodinium > Symbiodinium necroappetens. Next base: position 15,527 of record CAJNJA010084853.1, read on the forward strand.
TTGTAAACTCTAAACCCTGAAACCTCAGACTGTTTTACTGAGATCCAGGCAGCGCTCAACGCCACCCGCTGGCCGAGCCTCACACTCTCACACTCCAACATGAGCACACAAAGGCACACACACACACACTGCATATATGCATGTGTATATATACATATACACACTAGAATATATATATATATATACATACATACATAAATATATATATACACATACACACATACATCCATCCATACATCCATACATGCATATAGATATGCATACATGCATACATACACATTTACGTATGTATACAGTAACAGATGTGCATACATGCATATATATACATATATACATACATACATACATACATACATACAAACATGCAAACATGCATACATGTACATATAGATATCCATGTAACCTCATGCGTCAGATTACACCGCATCGCATAGCATGGAATGGATATGTATATATGCATGCATGCGTGAATGTGTATGTACTCTCGTGTCCGGACATGTACTATACTTTTCATGTGTTCCAACATGTACCCACCGGTTCATCCTTTTATGAACACGGATGGGCAGCTTTGGGTTTTTTGTGCAGGAGGTTCAACTCAACTTCTATAGCAGTAGATGGCACCGTTTGCGCTCGAGGACAACACCTATGATATGTTGTTCCTGAAACTCTTCTTTTTGGTGAGCTTAAAAGCCTTTACATGATAAACCTCGTCAAACCGCACATCCCCACCCTTGCAGCTTAAGCCTCCAAGACTCTAACCATCTCTAAACCTAGGGTTAGACCGGAAGCTGCAGCAGCTAAGTGTGCCGCATGCGAACGGCACCGAAGTTGTCAACCTTGTACTTGCCGACCTCCGCGTCACTGGCTATCGCTTGTGTCTGAGGAGATTGGAGGCTTCCGGCTTGTCTGCTAGAGTCTTCGACTTTGAGCTGCAGTCTTCAGAAGCCGTAGCAAAAAGGGATGCGGAACTTCCGTTCAAGCTTTCTTCGGGGAAACACTGCTATTCTGTGGGCTTCCATTCAACACATGTAAACCTATCCAGTTCAGTTTCGGAGTTCGGTTCAGCATTCCTGACCTTGCCATTCGGGGCTCATGGCTTCTGATAGTATTGTCACCTAGCTTCCTCTTGCATCTGTCAGCTTTAGTCTGCTTGCCAATTCATACCTGTGGCAGGCCGCCCCGGCGCATATATATATATGTTTATACTTATACTTATATTTGTATTCACATTTACATTTATAATTATATTTATATTTATGTTTTTTAAATACAATTATTTATTTATTTTTATATATAACTATACATGTATATATATATATATAACCTTGTGAGTTTCACCCGCCTGCTTCTTCGACTTCGCCTGAACGCCCCGAACGTCGAAACCATAAAACCTGAACCTCAATTTTAACTCTCAAACACTCAACCCTAAAGTTCTAAACCCAAAACCCTTAAACCCTCAACTTCTGGCAGTCCTGGAGGAGCACGTCGCCTTTTTGCAGCGCGCTGGGGGGATCACCAGGCCTTGGCGTCTGGGGCAGAGGTACCAGGTAACATAGGGGCCTCAATAATTATGACAGAGTTTCGGGTTTATAGGGTTTAGGCTTAGGGGCTGAGGGTTGATAGTATGTCAACACGGACTATAACGGGATGCGATCGATGCGTGCCGAATAGATGTGGGTTTAGGTTCGTCGGCAGGTATCAACGACCCCAGAAGCTCAAAGCCATCAAGCATCCTACCAGAATCATGGTCCCCCCGAAATCAGAGAGACCTTAGGGGCTTGTCCTGCTGCTGATGGGTTGTTTGTGATCCAGAGACAGGGGGTCACTGGGTCGGCTCGAGTGGAGTTGGCCGACATCATCCAGGAATGAGCTGGCTGCCGGAATGAGCGAATGAATGACCCTTAGGCTTAGGTTCAGCCCGGCAGCCACACCAGTCATAACAGTCCAAGAGCATATTGTATGAAAAAATAAATTGACCCGATAATGTTGTGTGTTGGCTCTGGAAAATTCTAGGGAACAGTGAACTAGAAACACAGTCTTGGAAGAGAAATGGTATTAGCACTTATAGTAGCAATAGAAATAATAACAACGGTATTAGGACTAGGATTAGCATCAGAGGTACAATGTAATGGGTAGCCATGCTTACGAACAAGAATCAGGCAGGAGAAAACTTTCCATTATTGGGACCCCAAGAATTTGCCCAAAAACTTGTTTGGATAGCTCAATAAGCACGGGCAAACGTTGCGCTTAGCATACTAACCGGTACCGGTCGTTAACAATCATGGACATCTTGGTAGCCACAAAACGAGTCGTAGTCTTTGCAGGGTTCGTCGTCGTCGTCGCACTAGTAGTAGCAGCAGTAGCAGTAGCAGTAGCAGCAGGAGTATGAGTAGTAGTAGTAGTAGTAGTAGTAGTAGTAGTAATTATAGTAGAAGTGGTAGTAATGCTAGTCGGGAAGTAGCATCAGCAGCAGCAGATCGAAGCCTTGCCTGAAGCTTAGCCAGCGGCGCTCTGTTTACGGACATGATCAGCACACCAGTCTCGTCATCCTCACAGTGGCAACTGCTAGTCTGTTCGCGTACTAAGGCAAAAGTAATACAAGCAATACTGTAAAAGCAGCAAGGTCGACGAATGCGGAAACGTGCCTCATATCAAGTACATTGCTACTCGTAGCAGCGAAGGGGCACTCCTGTAGCTCAAGTACCCTGGCTTCGCTGGAGCTCATCGCTCAGTTCTACAACAACAACAACACCAGCAGCAGCCGCAGCATCAGCAACAGCAGCAACAACTCCCGAAATTGGTTCTGCAAACCACTGAGATTGCCCGGTTGGGAATTGGAGGTTCAGCATTTTACCTCACAGCACTAAATACTCCAACAGCTTTAAGCAATCTGCACAGGTCCATCCCTGAGAGTTGCTAATTGCAAGAGTTGCCCTAAACCCTAGACCGTTTAACCCGGAACCCTGAAAAGGGACTCCTGCAGCTTCACTTTCTCCCTGTGGCCGCGGCTTTCCTTACACAGCTGGGCTGAGGCCAGAGGAGAACATGCCCAACCAGAGACTGCGTCATCCAACTTTGTGGAAGAAACCTTGTAACAGCGAAGCCTCCTATCCAGTTATCAGTTAGAGGAGGCCCAGCCAACTCCTTCTACAAAAACAGCACTGTCTGCACCAACCTCAACTGCCAGTCGCTTGCCCTAAACACTAAGACTAAATCCACCATGCCTAAACTCAACCCAAAGCTGAGATATCTGGTGTCTGAGTTCTAGGCCTTGGGCTGGTCTCATCATAGGCTCCCGTATATAAGGTACGATAATATGAGATTTTGTGGCCACCCTCAGGGGTACTATTTGCATACAATACAAGGTACCTGCGCATACATAGCATAAGTTGCCCAGTCCCCTTCCGGGCTGCTCATTGTGTGGGCTTGCTGCACCTTGATAGGGGATACTGAAGGAATTGCGGTACAAGTTCTATGCGGCCCTTTCAGGATTTAACAGGGGTTACCATGATAAGTAGTCCCTTTAACTTTGCGGGCTACGAAATATCACGTCCATGAATCTTCCAAGGTATAGGACAGCCAGAAACGAAGCACCATTACTCCAGTTAGACTAGAGGGGAAGGGCTTCATGAAGACTCGTGCCGGCAACTTTTCACGGCAGGCCCTGCGCATTCTCAGAATCACTGGCTGGCTGGGAGAGAATTCGGCACATCAACACCTTAACAGCTACCCCGTCACCTGCTGCTTGATCCCTGAATGTTCTTGAACCTTGACCCAACCCTACAGGAAATTAACGAAAAGACTGGTACCTGCATGTCCCCAACCCTTCTGTGATCAATGCAAGTAGCCGAGAGCGCGGCCGAGGCTTCAGCGTGCTTTCACTGCTATGCTGATGTCCCATTTTTTGGCTTGCTTAGAAGCAGGAGGAATGGGCTGGATATATGCTCGCCACAGCGGGTAGGTATCTGACGTCTGCTACCCGCGACTACATAGAGACACTGTCTTTTTGTTGGAAATTACGTGCTCCGTGGCTCCGTGGAAGTCTGGCCTCCGAAAGTGCCGTCCCTCCCTCATGGATCATTGTCCAGTGCAGCGCCTCTCCAAGACTAGACGTTCCGACGGCAATACGGATCTGCACTTCGAAGGTGCTGACTGTATCTAGATACCCGCAATCCTAAACGATACACTCCAAGCCCTGTAAACCCTTCACCCTCAACTCTGCGGCCTAAGCCCTTGAACTGTTAGGCCTTGGCCATGTCGTCGGCACCAGGGGCAACTAAGTAGAGCCAAGGACTGATTCTCAGCCAGGCAGATGGGGGGCCGCCTGCACGCGACGGCGCCTCAAGCCTATGAGTCAGGGATGGCTTGAATAGGGGTCGCCATGAGGGTTACGAAAAAAGTTGCTTCAAGGTTGCATAGTGGTGACTATAATATAGGCATTAGACTCTACTGCGCGGGCTTTTAAGAATGCTCTTATGGGTTTTACGAAGTGTTGGAAGCCTAAAACCCTAGAGACGACTGTACAGAAACCATCACAGAAGCTGCTTCCAGTCTGGCCTGTATTCTTACTGAAAGACTCGCAGTTACCGGGCAGTCTAGCATGAATTTGCCGACTAACAAGTCATGCATGAACATTCGTACATATCATCTTCGAGCTTCGCCTCAAGCTGAGAAGGCAACAAGCAACTGAAAGAGCTTCACGACTGTGAGCCCCCACTCAGGGTTTAGTCCCCTAGACCCCAAACCCAACACCCCAAAGAAGAGTTGAGAAATTGACAAGCCATCAAGAGCAAAGACCTGAGTATTACCTGCCTCGCGGATCCCCTGATCCTGAGATGGCACATCGCGCACGGCAGAATGGCAGTGCGGCCGTTCAACCATGCCAAAGCACGGGGCTCGTGTGTTCGGGTGGTGCGTGGAACAACTACTGCCTATTCACCTGCTACTGCTACTAGTGGTAGTGGTAGTGGTGGTACTA
>CAJNJA010084864.1:0-19176 GCA_905231915.1 Symbiodinium necroappetens
TGTGTGTGTGTGCGCGTGCGCTCGTGTGCGTGTATTTGTTTGGGAACCCTGACTTATCCTTCCGTTATTCATGGCTGCATCGGTGTCGCAATTGCGCTTTCGGCTCCATCGACCCATGCTTCCAGCGCCGGCAAGCGGTGAAGGCGGGGGGGGGGGGGCACTGAGACTAAGTGTGACCAGGGACCTGCATGCTTTTCCCCGTTCACCTGGTCCCACGGTGCTTGGCCTGTGGGCTGTGGTCCGGCTGTCGTTAGGCTCCGGCGCATATCCTCTGTGCGACGGAGATCCGGGAAAATGCAGTGCCTGGGCTCAACATGCTTCGCTGCGTGGGCTTTTGTTCTGAACTGTGAGTGTGTCTATGTGTATGTATGTGCGTCCATGTAAATCGATATTTCTGTGCCCTTTGCACTGCAGCACACCCTGCAGCACCCAAGGCAGACCAACACCCTGGTCGCCGTTCTGGCATTTCTGGCTCAGGGGGCCGTTGGCATCGTCGCCAACTCGCACCCCGGAAGAAGGATGTGGCTGGGTGTCTAGAATGCCGTTTGTTTGGGTTAGGGGCCGTTAAGGTTATCACATTTCATTTGAGATCATGGGATTGGGGGCTCTAGCATACAGGTTCGATGCTTGGATGTGAGGTTTGTTCCGCTGCTTTTTGACTCCGATGGTGCTTACCTATGAGTCTCGAGGCTGGTGTCGCGGAGTGCGACAGTGGCATTCACTCGGACATTGCTTTTTCCCCGTTGGCCGCTTGAGCCAATCCCCATTCGGTTGATCACTGACCGCTTATGTGAAGTGCTGCAAGCTGGTCGTGGTGGGCTTCGTCGAGGGTAGTATCTTGACACTGGGGGCTCGCGAGATTTTAGCTGGATGAGCCTTGGGTAGCAAGTGTTGGGAAACTCTGTAGATCAATGCGAGCCGAGCGGCTGTTGGAATCAGCTATGCCTAGGCGATTTGAAGGTTGCCTTCCGATTGGGATCTAAATGGATCTAACAGAGATGCTGCCGCCGCTTGACCGGTGACATGTCCTGCGATGGCAGGCACGTCGGAAGTAGTACCCCGAACCATGAAAGCCTCCGACAGCTCTACAACTTGACACAAAACATGCTCAGTCGATCTGACTGCCAGTTTCAAACTGAGGCAGGCGCTGGGCATTCGAAACCTACCCCAGGGCAAGAATGGCTTGCCGCTTCTGGGTGGCATTTCTTCCCTGTTCTTGTTATTGCTCTTGTTGTTGGTCGTGGTCGTGGTGCGTGGTTTGGTGCGGTGGTAGCAGTAGAAGACGACGAAGACCGCATCGACGACGACTCTTACTACTTGTAATTGCTACTACTGCTGAAGCTCCTCCTCCTCCTCCTGCTACTTACCACTGCTAGTACTGCCATTACGGCTACTACTGCTACTACGTAATTTCATTTATACCTCTGTTTCTACGACGACGACTATGATACTGCTCTGTTGAGAACGACCACCACCACCGCTGTTGCCGCCGTTGTTGTGGCTCTTGTTTTTGATATTGGCATTTCGCTTTAGTCAAGGTGCATGCGGTTGCTTCAAGCAAGCTGCTTTCGCTATTCTGGGTCTGTCCTGCGAGCTTTCTGCCCTAGCAATCGTCCACGATTTCATTTGTTCATGGCCTCAATGCTGGGCAGCCTGGAAACCGAGGCTTCACGAGGGCCCGAGGCAGGGATCCGATAGTGTACTAGTGTACTGGGAGGAATGCTTTTGTTCCTTCCAGGGTCTGGAGCTTTTGTCGGATCCGAGTTGCAAGTTTAAGAATATTAGCTTGGTTTGCTTCTGCCGAAGACATGTCTGATGTCGCGTGTCACCCGCTTTCCTTGTTTGAGATTTGACTGTCTGTTATTTCGTTTGTGCACTTCAGTGCCCGTTGGTTGATCTGTTTGCCGATTGGTCCAGCACCATCTGAGTTCGAGCCCGGTATATGATATATGTATACGTATGTGTTTGTGTTTATATATATATATACATGTATATATATATATATACATGTCTCTCTCTCTCTATATATATATATACATATCTATACATGATTAACTTCGAGTTTCATAGCCATGATTCAGGCTCCGTTTGTGACGTGAAGTTTGTGCGTGCTTGCTGTTTGTACAAGTGAAAATATCAGAACGAAATGGACACAGGCATAGACACAGATCTGTGTATGTATTATTATTTCCGCTTCCTCAGTATGTACGTTCCCAAAAGCTGGAGTTATCGTTCGTGTTCCATTTGTTTGTGCCGCTTGGGGCTCGGGGGCGAGATGGTGCTTGGCAGTTAGCGCGTGGATTCTCAAGTAACGACCTCCACCAGCTGCCACTTGAATGTACAGAGCGGGCTATGTAGACGATAGTTACAGTTGGTTTAGTATACAGCATCTGCTCTACTCGCAACTCGTTCAGAGCTGCAAAAATCGGCAGTCCTGCTTGTGTAATTCCTCGCTGGTGGTAGATGCAGATACGCTTGTGGGCATCCGGCCAAGCAGCGGATTGGCTTGGTGAGACTTCGCCATGTAGTGTGGTATGCCTCACCTGTCCACGGCTCGTTGCTTAAATGCCTCGAAGGTCCGCCCACCAAAGCCCGAATGCAACGCCTCTGCAACACCTCATTCCTTGCAGCCTGCGATTAGGCCCAAGTGGCTGGCTCGGCAGGACCATGTGACAAACATCTGTGCTAGCGAGACGAGAGTAGAGGGAAGCATGTGTAGGGTGGAGGACAATGATAGAGATTTGCATTTCAGGCTCGTGCTCTTGAGAAGCTGTATCCTTCACTTAGAGAAACCTTGAAGGAACCCTCGTGTAACCCTGGAAAAAGCCCTCATCGAATCCATAAGAATCTGAAGTCTCAATGCAACTTGCATCTGTAGAATCCTCAGGGTGATCTTTTCTGGGGCTGTGAGAGGACGAGTTGGTCATTGATGCGCGGCCGCAGCAGCACAGTGGGATGCATCTTGGCTTCCAGTGCATCGTGTGCTGGGGGGTTTGAATTGTAATTTTTAGGGGTTTGTGATAGGAGGGCGGGGTTTCGCGTAAACGGAGAGGACGGGCATGGCCTTGCAAGCCAGTGGCAGAAAGAGTTAAGGACTGACTTCGCTCTGATTTGATGCCATGGCTGCGAGGGATCTTCCTCTATAGCCCATCGCTTCCGAGGCTGATCATGCAGCTGGTGCTGATGGATGCCGGTGGCTACTGGGGTAAGATGCCCCAGGGCTGCAGGGGATTGCGGTGTCGGCAGGGGTTCGGAGGGCACGGGACCTGGGTGCCGGGGTCTTCGGGAACTTGTTAGCCTGACACCTTTGCTGTCAGAGAGCCCGGTCGTCACGAAAAGCCCCGGTAGAGCGACGCCCAGGAACAAGGATCGTCCCAGATGGCTTCGCGCGATTCTTGCAGCCTGGCTTGGCCTGGCTGTTGCTTTGGTTTCAAAGCCGCCATCGAGCGAAGACCGTGGCGAGCTGCTGCCAACGTGCGGTTGGAGAGAGAAGGTTGCTAGCAACGTAGACTGATGAAAGGTCTGTGTGGTGAGACCTTTGAGAAGCTGAGCATCCTCAGGTCCAGTAATCGGTATTTAGGCTAGGTCTACTACGGTAGCAAGTTTTGGGGTTTCACCTAATTTCAGCAGAGGATTTCATTGCATCGTTCAAGTTGTCTTGCAGTTGGCTGCCGGTTCTGTCGGTTAGCTGGTCAGAAGCTCGCACAGGCTACCCTCTCTTGAGAGACTCTGCCGTGTGTAAGGTTTCTTAATTACATTTCGGTATTTGCATGCTTTGAAAGCATAGACCTCATCAGCGTTGTGACTCTGACGCCCAGGCAACCAATCGCCACCACGCCAGGACCGCTGTGTTCCTAAGAGTTTGCATCCGAGGTTTAGGTATGTATAAGGACAATCAGCCCCTGGGATTGAGGTTCTTGGCCCAACCGACGTTTGGGGTTCCGGCTTTGCCCCGTCCTTTCAAGGAAGCACGGCCACGCCATGGTCATCCGTTGGCGGCCAACTCTGCAGCTGACCGGCTGGCAGCAGCACCAGTGCCTTAGCATTGGCAAGAGTGCATCGAAGTGCCCATACAGGTCGTGGCATTGGTACGATAGTCGGCCACAAGCAACCCGTACTTAGCACACCTGTCCACACATCGTCCCATGTTTCGTGTTCATCGCCGCCATCGTCTTTGCCTTTCCTCCTTGACGGTCGGCACCAGCAGCACGGCACCATTACCACAACAACGTGAACTCGTCGTTCTCATCGAACTGGTCAGATCCCAGGTGTGAGCACGGAAAGAACAGTGTTAAAGACCGGGAGGAGTGCATCAAGCGCAGCTTGGAAGCAGAGAAGTTGCAGGCGGGAGCTTTGTTCGTAGGTCGGGACAAGATTCCTTTTGTTTTTTGCCGCATACCACAGCATATAATTCACACAGTATTGTGTCACGACGAAGTGGACAGTAAACCCATGGCTACAATGGGTGATCCGATTATTGATCGTTTGTGCTTCTAAGAGCCTTTTTTCTATTTATCTTTGTAAAGACACTCTGTTGCAACTGAGAGCTCTGAAAATTATCATGCTCTGTCCTTGACTCCGCATGGTCAAACCAGCTTGGACACACTTGACGGAGCCCTCTGCTGGCTGTGACAATGCGCGCCCGTCTTGCTCGCGTTGTAAACCCCAAAAGCCCCAGATGATAGCGGCCTCAACAATTGGACTTGGGGTATGGCGTATACCGTACACGTTTTTTCAGATGCAAATGTGTAGTCAGTAGCATTTCGTCAGGTCCACATGGGACTCCCCTCCCTAGCAGGCCAACTCTAGCCACGCAGGAGGTGGCGTCAATCCGGAAAGAGCCGGTTTCTGCCGTTCCCAGGCTGGGAGAGGGAGAACTTCTGCTGGGAGAAGTTCCCCTTCTTCGTGGCCACTGGGCTGCCAGGAATCAGGAAGAAGCGAGAATAAGGGTTGTGGAATGATTCCTGGAGCAAGAGCAAGCAGGGTCTGCCAGCATCTACCACCCCAGCCCGCGCTTGCTGAGGATTACCTGCTTAGCGAGCAGAGATTCACCCACATGGTGCTTCTTGACGCAGATGCTGCGCTGGTCAGGTGCCGCTGCAAGCTGAGTCATGTGTGGATATTGGTCTAGACACTTAGACACTGGAGGCTGCCTTTGTCAGAGAAACTGGGACTCGTAGAGTCAGAGATGCCCCATAGCAAAACTTGCCAAGCCGCTGTAAACTGTCACGAGGTAGGGAACTTGCTGGGACAATGCATACTCCTTGCGAAGGGTGACGGTTGCATGTAGACCGGCCCATGCGATTTTGGGGTTCAGGGTGTCGTAGTGCATCCACATAGCTTACATCTTGCATGACTCTCTGTCCGTATGGAATTCTGTTGCTGCTTTCTGGACGCCCACTAGTCGCAATGAGTTTTTGCACCCAACTCATCCGTCCGGACAGAAACTCACCAGGCATAATGTCAACATCCTCGGGGGCATCGCCACGCAGATGCAGGAGCAGAATGTCGATGTGCTCCTTGGCTGTTGGTTCTTCACGCGGGGACCTTCGATGCCTTTATTTATTGTAGGGCCCCAAAGACCTGGCACAATACTGCAGCTCCTCAAGCCCGCAAAACCCCAAGCCTCCGCATTCCAAGGCTTTAGGCTCTGAGCTCGAATGCCGGAAGGCGACACACACACATACATACATACATACATACATACATACATACATATATATATATATGTGTATATATATATATATTTTTTTTGTGTGTGTGTGTGTCCGGGGGCGAGAGAGGAGAGAGAAGGAGAGAATCCGGTCAAGCCCTCCGCCCTTAAGCCCTGAGAACGAAATGATTATTGGACAAATCGATTGAACAAGGTCGTGGCAATCCTGTGTAGTCTAACGCAATGTAGTTTTAGACTGCCAGGACACGCTACTCCTCCTAACTATACCTAGCAGATGCCGAGTCTATTATAGACCCTGTCTCAAACACCCGTCCTCCTCGCAAGGTTCCTGACCAACGAGGACTGGTTGAAGAATGGTAAAGAGAGGATCAACGGCGGCGTGATCATGGCCCGGCCCCTGCAGGGCTGCTTAAAGGGGTGAGGCGGTGGTAAGAGGATTCGGAAGAATACCAACAGCAACATGGGAGTTACATTGGGCTTTTGTGAAGGGCCTCGATGGCTTTATGATGAAGTAAGAGCAGGAGTTAGTTCACTTCGCCGCAGTTGGAATCCGCTCATTGGGCTTTTTGGATTCACAAACCACTCTAGGAGAAGATGTCAGGTTTGTCATTCTTAGGCCCGAGATGAGGCTTTTGGAGTAGACCTGGGGTTTGCCATGTGGGGCTCGTGGCCTGTCGGATTCATCCTGCGCCGACAAGATGTGTTTCGAGCCTTTGCACTAAGGCCAGAAACACAAAGTGGGCTGAAGACATGTTCCAGGCAAGGTCTCTGATTTCTGAGTAGTTGTTGGAAGCTTTTTGTGTCTTGTGTACTGCACTGCAGGTTCGGTGTGGGGCTCTGAGGCTTGGAATTCTGATTCCTGATTTTATTGATGCTGCTCTTGTTAATTATTCGTTGCGGCTAACACGTCTCCTGAAGGCATTGAAGGCTTTCTAGGAGTGAGGCCATGGAAGCGCCTAGCCTCAAATTCCTCCCAAGAAGACTTACACAACGACAGTTCCAAGTTTCCCCAAAACCCTCAAAACCCAAGCGATCGCAAAGGCCCCGAACTCTGAGGCCTCAAAGCAGAGTGTCTTGCCTTAAAGGAAGAACCTGAATCCTAAGAATCCTAAACCCTAAAGGGCCCTACACCCTGAAACTCCGAAGTCTCGGAGGATACCTGGGATGCACATCGCCTCGGCCCAGAAACGCCGAAGGAATGGCGCATCGGCGTGCCTCGAGCTGAACACATCTCCTCACAATGTCCAGCCTCTTCCCTCAAAAGGCTTACGGGGCTCCAGACACTCTTTGATGCTTTGGACTGACTTATTTCAGGCCCTTACTCCCTCAAACTTCAGTGCCACCATATAGATGTCAGCATCCGACCATGAGAAAGGAAGTGTAGCGCAGTATAAATATTGTGATTTTCAGCATGCGCGCTTGCTACGTCAAGGATATCACGGGTAGTATATTCAAACTCGAGCGAAGTTCACCGAAGGGGCTTTAAATTCGATCCTCTGCTGCAGAAGACGGGCGTCCTGTGCATGAGCAACGAGCAGATGCCCGGCCAGCAAGTGCTTGAGGGTTCTTTGAGGCATTGGCACAAGAAAACCCCTATCTAAATCTGAAATCGGGCATCTGGCCGTCGGATGTATCACTGGCTTTCTGGAGCAGCTGATATTCTTATCATGGAGACTATGGCCTCTTGTAGCACGTGATGAGGCTGTAGATGCATGGCTTCGGAGCTGTTTGGTTTGCCTGTTGGACCTGTTGGAGCTAGCTGGAAGGGTCCTGAGGCCGCCGTCTTGAGTTCAACTCCCCCTAAACCCCTTTTCCCCTTAACCCTAGGCCCTAAACCCTAGGCAAAAAACGAGAAGTGACAGTCGTTTACATGGCATCGACAGGAGGTTTGGGACTCGAGTTCGGGAGGATTACTACTGGTAGGTTCGAGTGCGAGTAACTCACTGCACCCGCCCGCCCGCAATGGAAAAAGGGGCCACCTTTGCAGTTAGTTCTGCCCATGTCGGCCGTGGCTTGCCGAGGATTTGTCTCAACGACTTGTGGCCTTGTCGCAAGTTCAGCCTTTGACCCGAAGTGCTGACCTCACCCTAAGACATCAGGACGCCAGAGCTCTGGAGAAACCTCGATAACATTACTATGAAATGTTCAGATTTGCTTTTGTCCGACTATAGCAGCTACTGATGCCGTCATTACTATGTACTGCTATACCTTTATCAGTCTTGGACAAAGCCTTAAAGGTTCTACGGCCCTGGCCGCAAGCTGATTCAAGGGCACATGGCCTTCGAGAGCGGCATCGTCTACAATCGCCCCTTGTTGGCGAAAAGCCTGGGTGGCAGCCGAATGCATGGAGTAAACGTATTCTAGCTGCTGGCCTGGAAACCTGCTGCCCCCCTTGAGTGTTTTGCAGGCCTTCGTCGTTGAGTGGTGCATGCCCTCAACCGTAAGCCAAACAAGCCAACAAAAACGTCCTATACACCGACCAAACAAGCGTAAATCGTCCGCACTAAATACAAAAGGCCCAAGAAGGGTTGGAGGATCGAAGGGTCAATGTGCAGGTTGAGGCGAGGCGCCGGTCATACGTGGATTTGTCTTATGGAGATCTAGGTTTAGGTTTAGGGTTTGCGGTGAGCACGTGGGACGGAAGCTGGTTGTGGAGAGACGTCGCTTGTGAAGTTTGTGAGTTCTGGCTTGAAATGGGGACAGGGAACATACACCCAGCTCGACCACTCGATCGACACTGCAGTTTGGACAGAGTTTGCCAGCAACCTCTGGATGTACCCAAATAACACCAAAATTCCCCCTAAACCCTAAACCGCTAAATCCTTGCCTTCTTTGTTTCTCTGAGTCGTAGCGGGGCATGGAAGCCAGTGAACTGCGTCGCGCTGACCTGCTACGTACTGTGGAACCTCGCCTGGCTTGTGAGAGCGTAAACCCCAAAAAATCGGAGCTGGAGGTGGCGGCTGCACCTTGCGGCACTGTTTCGAGCCGATTTCAGACAAGTCTATGGAGGTGGCTGCGGGCTGGGAGTAGTTACTGTAATAGTCTTCGGCTTTAGGGTTTAGGGATGTTTAGGGTAGTCGGGTAGTCTTAGGTTAGTAAGTTAGTAACCCTTGTAGTCCTCGTAGTAAGTAGTCGTAATTGGTCTACGCGACGAACTGGTATCGTGCGTAGTGAGGGCTTTCCAAGTTGTTTATGCTCGGGCTTCGGCCCGACAAATTCCAGAGTATAGTCAAGAAACTAGCTTCATATAATTTACCTGGTTACCGGTTTGGTGAAGCTCCATGCTGCTTCCGCTCCTGAGTGATTGAGACCGGAAAGTTTACAGCTGTGCCATGTATAGCATGCGAGGACTTGCGCTTGAACGATGACCGGCTGCAGATCGTCCACTTCATGGGTGGCCTGCATTAAACTTCCTGGCCACCCCAGCCGACTCTCTTCGCTTCTGCTGGTGTCCGCGTGTGTCCATGCGCGGATTCGTAGAAGCGCAGAAGTAGCATTTGGAGTTAGGCGCCCGGCAGCTAGCCAGCAGCCCTGGATACCGAGACGAATCCTGAAGGCTTGAACGCCGCAAAAAACCTCAAACCCTCAGAAAGTGGAGATATCTGTGCCTCGCCTGGAGAGTGGGAGCGCCGAAACCTTCAGAATCCTGCGCCGTCCGAAGCCTAGAGGCCCAGGGGCCAGACGCGAAAGCTCTTATATTGATAGATGGGCAGTTCTCTAAATTCGGGTCTCTGTTTAGATTCCCAAACTAGTACGGCACCCTTAGAAAAAGGACCCTAAAAGGGCCCCTTAATGTAGAGAACTATATGTGGCGTAGTTCTGTCCATCTTCTCAAGGTGGAAGCAAAGGCTTCGCGCCGGAGGTCCTCTGCGACGAGGGCCAAAACTTTACCGGCGAAGACGAGGAGGCGTCGGAGACGAAACAAATAATTGAGGGTTCTCGAGGTTTTTCTCGTCGAGTTCCAGGAGGGGAGGGTTTTTCGGATTGAGAGCTTGATGTGTTACTACAGCGGCCTTTAATAATTGTCTATACTATTTTATGCGGGGTTCCTTATTAGTTATGGTATACTATACCCCAAAAGGACCATGGGGTCGTTTGTTTTGCTTGGCTCTATCATTCCGTGTGCTTCTTCATTTTGGGATCCTTTGGCAGGGCAGAGCGAGACCAACTAAGAACTTTTTCACTACGGGCCATAAACTTAAAGATCCAGGCCCTACTGTGCACCTGTCACCCCTAGTTAACGGATGCTGAGTACCTGGTGTTCCAAGACTACTGCTCGAACCTCGCGTGGCTTGTCGGGACTAGTGCTGAAAGCGAACTGAGCTCTGTCCTAGCTCTGCCGGACGCCTAAACCCCAAATCATTGCTGTGGGCGCTCCTTGACGAGCTGCATGAGCTTGTGTGTGTGTGTGTGTCCCGTTGTGCTGAGGGCACGTTGCTTCTGGTAGATGTCATGACATCAAAGTCCTCGTTGAATCGACCTTTCAAGGACAGATGGAATCCTCAACCATTAAATTTCAAGTACAGTAAACTTGGGTGAAGAAAGGCATTACCGTTACACCCTGTTCTTTCAAGACCCTGGCGGGCCTGCTGAGGGCAGACGTCAAAATCCAAAAGCATCATCTAGCAAGCCACCCTTATCGAATCAATGAATCATGTTCTTGGTTCTGGAAGCTCTGTCCAAGTTCGGAAAGAGGCCTTATGGACCAACCTCTTGCAGAGTACAGGGCCGCGGATACGGGATTTGGGTCATGAGCCCGCATGCAGGGCTACGGCTGCCGCAAGTGAGACGAAGCCGCTGCTGCGTCCTTGGGCGCAGGCCGATGCCCTGGTACTGGGTTGAAAGTTTCGGGGTTGAAGGGTTCAAGCGGTCTGTGATTCGCTGGAAGGCGCTGTTGGTTGAAGGTTCGTACAAACAGTGGTTGGACTGACAAGCTTGCCTGAGCGCCTTGCACACCCGAAGGGGCCTGAATGCCCAAACCTGGGTTTTCGTGAAGCCTTACTTGCCTTGATTGAGCGAGAATGAAAGTTGAAACTACCAGGCCGGCTGCCAAGCCTGCACGAGTCCGTGCAATCCGCAGAAAAAGGCGCCGTGGGAGGTCAACCAGCCACCCTTAAGCCTAGGAGGCTCCGAGGCTTTCGTCTGTTCAGACCCGCCCCAGTCAAAAGTGCAGGGCTCTCATCACAAAGCTCTAGAAAGTCAGGGTAGCAAGAGTTGTTTAATTTTTTTGGGTCTGCTAAGTCTGCTAAGTGGGATGAGCTGAAGCATCGACCGCAGTCCGCAACCCCGTTCTCTGTAGACTGTAGCCTCTACCTGCGCGACTTGCCACATATCCCGCGCTCCATCGGCAGGCACTGAGCCCCAAAGTCTCGAGAGCACAGCTCCAGATACGCTATCTCACTCTCTCTCTCTCTCTCTCTCTCTGCCTCACTTTCGATCTCGTATAGAACCACAAATCAGGGTACTCTTGTGAAAACTACTGTGCCGCACTCATGAAAACATCACACCAGATGCCGGCACTTACGGCATGGGCCTCTTTATTATGGCATATGTCACAAGGAAAATCGAACACACAAGTCTCGGATATCTGTGCTTCAAGAGCCTGGCTCGCCGAGGCACTGGTTATGGAGAACCTCTAAGTCGTCTTCAAGTCCATATAGATTTTAAGGTTCATGGGTTTAGTGTTTAGGGAGCAACTCCGGGCGAAGTGGAAAGCCAGCACCACTCAGTTTTCGGGGCTCCAAACCTTGATTCCTCAAGACGAAGTCACCTGATAGCTTACCAGAGCCTCCTCGAATCGTGCCGAAGAAGTGCCCACATGCCATATCCATGCCCATGCGGGCTTCACTGGAACAAGATAGTGCTGACAAGCTCCATGAAGAAACTCCGAGCAACTTCGGGAAGCGTCTGACGTGCCCCGATGCCTCCATGCCATTCCAGCGGTCGGCCGGCGCCTGCCTCAGGATGAAATCGGCATAGGCAGCGCTTGTGCTGATTGTCAGACACGCAGTTAGGGTTGTTGGGAATGGACAGCATTATTAGGGGAGCTGGGTCAAGTATGAGACTTCGAGTGCGCTGCATGAGGCTGTCAGAATGCGGGGCTTATGATGTTGGAGCGCCGTCGCTGTGCGAGAGTACGTTGAGAGCGAATCTCTCGGAGCAGCTTCGAGCCGTGTGCCCCTCTGCCCGGACCGCAGCCGAGTGGCTCTCTCGGTAAGTTTACACTGTCTTTGCCGGCGGTGCACGCTTAAACCTGGCACTCCAGAGATACAAACATGTCACATGGACATCCCTTGCTCGGGGTCGGGTAGTGGCAGTCGCTTCTTGTCATTGAAGTTTTCTGCGAGTAGCACGCGGAACATCCAAGAGGAAGGTGACCAGCAGTGGATAGCAGTGGCATAGCGGCGCGAAGACTCAGAAACAAGCTCACCACTCTATACTGTTACAGCGTGAGATATTGCCAATAGCCACCGCCTGCTGCCTCTTGCGCTTCATCCAGGACTCATGCGGCACGTGCTCTCTCCTGTTGCTGGTACTTGGAATGTCCGCTGAGTCTGTCTGAGCTGTTAGGGCGAAACCCTAAATCTAAGACCCTGAACTCGACAAGGATTTGCGCTTCTTCGTTGTTGATCCCTCTGGTCCTTGCTCGAGTTCTTGGTGCTAGGGTCCGGTTGGTTGTTGTAAGTACCTTGCCCTCGTTGCACCAGTACGAGAGTCGAATGGAGTGCTGCGAGTGCGGGAACCCTCAACTGCCTTAAACATCCTAAGCAAGCTATGAGGCTTGTCCGAGTTTTGAGAGGGTGAACCACAGCTTGCTTTCGTTCGGCATCGGGGCTGCCGCCTTCAGCTACCGCAACCTGGGTTTGCCGACAACTTGCTCAGGTCTCACTGTAGGACCTATTCCGACATATCCCAAAACCCTTTAAAGCAGTTGTAGAGGCAGAGGGTGGAGACGGGTCTTGATACATCCCGCGGGTACGCTGCCATGTTCTGTGAGATATCAACGGTCCGTGCAGGTCCTAGACTCGGAACTGGCCTACGGCTAGGCAGCCCGAAACTTCTTGAGAATCTCGAACCTAAAAGCTTACCGGGTAACCGTACATTCAGCGCTTCAGAGACGGCCTCTGACTCAAAGCGGCACTGGAATTCGAGACCTCCCCAAGCTGTCAACCTGGTTGCATTGGATGGTGCTTGCAGTGTCGACGGCAAAGGCGTCGAAGCAGATGCATCTGGGACATTGGAGAGATCCACCGACTACAGAACAGACCTATGTACCCTCCTTTACCCTTCCGACGTAACCCGTTAACCCTGAAGCTCCAAGCCCTATAGGGACTAAGACTTGCGCATGCTCCGGGCTTACCCCCAACAGACTGAGGGCTGCCGACATGGAGGACGATGTCGATGCCACAGCGAGCCACCTGCTTTCCCGTGGCGCCCAGTGTTGTAGTCACGGCACCTAGTAAACTCCGGGTATTGAAGCCTTCATCATCCTGTCCTGCTGCAGCCCCTGTTATAAAGTTTTTTAACACTGGACTCTGGCCAGTAGTCAGTAATTAAGATTGAAGACTGCTTCGGATTGTCAGCCCCTGCTGTTTTTGTGGTTGCCACTTCCTTGTCTTTCTTGTTGTCGCTGTTCATACGGGATTGTGGGTGGCCCCGGTCGGAAACCCACCTTCGGGTGTTAAAAGCTATGTAGCCAGAGCTTCTACGGAGTGTGGTTGAAGAAACTTTTGGAGCAGCTTTGAGTAATAACCATCGCCAACGATAGCGGTAATACGATCACGAGATTTGGGAAAGGAGGACAACCAATTTTTGGTATTGTGTGAATATATCACTGAATGTTGAGGAGAATGGAAACATACCCCATGTTTAAAGTTTACAGTATTTGTTCGATGTTACATTTAATGATCTATGACATGTAATATAAAATGTGCGAGCCTACCTATTTCTCCGCCGATCTGCTTGTCTAGTCTACCCATCTATCGGATCTAGCGATCTATCTATAAGTATGTGTATGTATATATATACATACATACATGCATGCAGATATCTATCTATCTGTCTGCCCGTCTGCTTATCTATTGAATCTGTACGTTTGTCTATCTACCCATCGTCTGTTACGGTGCCTACTGGGAACGAGTGGCCTTTGCTGGGCTACAACCACTCGAGACATCCAGAGCATGATCAGCTTCCCGAGAATTCCGCGTTGTCTTCATGGTATGTTTCCTCCAAGTGTAGTACTCCTTGTCCATTGTTATTTTCATCATCAGCATCGTCGCTCTCGTCGACGTTGGAGCAGTTAGTCCTTAATGACCGTCTTCTCCATCATGAGCATGATCTCATTCACATCATCACCACCACCACTACTGAAATGCACTTCCGGGGCCAGCACCCGCAGCGCCCAGGCCCGCGCTTATATCGACGGAGCGAGACCAAGGGTGTCAGCGCCATAGAACACCCATGGCGGCGCAAGGCGATCTCAGACTCGGGGGGCCGAGATCTCCGTTTGCATAAGGATGTTTCCTGGGGTCTGCTTCAGAGATGAAGCTGTGAGCAGCGTATTTCCTACATTACCTTTGCATGAGATTTGGTACTGTTTCCGCTGGCAATCACCGAGCCTGTCTTCGGGTTGTGAGTCCCCTGCTTAGTACTTTCATGAGGGATCATGGGGGCAAGCGCTTTGTCTCTGTGCAGTGGTGGGCTGTCTTGTCCCTGCTGCTGCTGCTGCTGCTGCTACGACTACTGCTACTATTCCTACTTCAACTAAGACCACTATGAAGACCACCACTCCTGCAACTACTGCTGCTGTCACCACTACGACGACGACGACAACTACAACTGCTGCTTGCTGCTGCTGCTGCAACTAGCACTACTTCGCTACTACGGCTACTACTAGTCGTCTACTACCATTACCGCCACCACTGCCACTACGACCACCACCAAAGCCGCCGCCGTGCCACTGCCACTGCCACTGCCTGCTTCTTCTGCCACTTCTATCACAGACGACAGCTACTGCCCCCACTGGTGCCAAGCTTCCACTACTCCTACCACTATTGCGTATACTGCCATGACTATCACGAGCAAGTAGCACTACCACGATCACTATCACTCTAACCCTGACCCTCGCTGTTCCTATTTCTAGTACTAGTACGAGTACCACTGTAGTACTCGTATTGGTAGTCGTCTTAGTACTAGTACTACTGCTAGTACTAGTATTGTGCCGGGAACTTAGAACAATTATTTTGCGGAACAATCTTGGCAAAGTTTCGTCATCTTGGTCATTTCGCCCACTTGCCCCACTTGCTCGCCGACTAGGTTACGTTTTGGAGACCAAGATTGCAAGATTGCTGGCAATCTTGCTCCCCTCTCTTTGCAATCTTGGTCTAGAAGGTAAACTAGTCGACGAGACCAAGATTGCAAGATTGCTTGGCAATCTTGCTCAAATAGTTGTTCTAAATTCTCGGCACACTGTACTAGTTTACAGTTTGCTAGTACTAATGCTAGTGCACGATCACGACCACGACCACTCCAACCGCTCGCTACGACTATCACTACCACCACCACCACCACTACCACCACCACCACGACGACGACGACTACTACTACTACTACTACTACGACTACTACTACTACTACTACCACCACCACCACCACACGACTTTCACTACTACTGCTGCTACTACTACTGCTACTACTACTACTACTACCACCACCACCACCACCACCACCACCACCACCACCACACGACTTTCACTACTACTGCTGCTACAACTACCACGACGGCTACTCCTACTGTTACGACGACGACTACTACGACTGCCATCCGCAATTCGGATGTAATCGCATGGAGGTTTGCGCAGCTTTGCAATAAAGCCGGTATTGATTAGAATACTCGCATAGGTGTCTGGATGGCGTGTACGCAGTCGCATGAGCAAAGATGGCAAGAATGCCACGAAAAGTGCTACGGGTACTGTTAGCAACAGATGGCTGAAGACCTCAAATGCATCATGAACATTTGAAGCCTTAATGCCAAGCTCCAACTCCAGATGGCGGAAATTTGCAAGTCGTCGAAGCTCGAACTTCTGCTTGGGCTGGTTATTTGCACCTTGTTGCAAAGGATTGGAACATACATGAGAATGATTCTTCTGACAGTTTGTGCGGATAGGATCCTGAGTTGTAAGTTCTTATTGTTGGTGCGTTTGCCACCCAGCATGAACGACACCTACGGACAGTCGCGGAACCATTATGGCAGCAGTATGTCCCGCAGTCTTGCAGCAGCCATTCATCATGTTGTCGACAATATTCTTTCGGAGATCAGAGGTTTCGCGTTGAGCACGGGACTTCAGTGTCAAAGTATAATTTCTGATGTCGTGATATATCGGAGCATATACTCAGAATGTGATTGCTTTGAAGACGCCGTACAGTGACGTCTTTGAACCCCTCAGACTCAGACTCCTAGTCCCACTATCCATTGGACATCCCACGGCTGAGCCTGCAAAAAAGCGCACCAGAACCCCAGAATCCACTCAACAAGTCATAACTCCCATATGGCAGTTGCAGAAGGAAGATGTTCTCAATACTGTTGATGTTATAAATCCTGCATTACCTTAAGGACTCTAAACTATGGGGATAAGGGTATATCCCTTATCAAGGGTAATGCAGGATTTCTATCATCAACCGTAGCATCCTTCGTCTCCGTACTTCCCCCGCCCTCCCGCATCCGCCGCCCACTTCGCTTCTTCCGGTCGCGCTCAAAGACCTAGTAGCTGAATGGCTGCACTTTAAAACTTCTTGGGAGAATATAACCCCCTACAAAACCAAAAGTGTACACTTTTCGGGCTAATAATCCCCCATAAAACTAAAAGTGTACATTTTTGGGGGGGCTTCTGAACTCAGAAACTAAGAAGAGCATTCCGAAGGCCAGATCTTGAAAGGGCCACCTTTTGAGGCGTCAATTGGTAGTATAGATAATAGTGTAATGTAATAGTATAGTATATGTATATATGATATACATATAACTTGTAATATATCACATGTATGTGAGAGGGCTAAAATTTAGCGTCACATGTTATAGCAAAGTAAAAGTATCATAAGCATAGCGCCGGCTTTGACTTCAAGCCGCTTTTCGCTGTTTGGAAGCCAGGGCTTGAAGGAGTCACAGGGACCTCAATGGACCTGAAGCTCCTGAAGCCTCTGCAGAGTTTAGACGTCTCCGCCCCCAGGTAGCAACATGGCCTGGTGCTCAGTTGCTTAACTCGCGAGTGCGAACTCACGAGATCCTATGGAAGTGCCACTTTGCGAGAGGCAGCTTCAGGGTTTCATGGTTTCATGCATGCCTGGACTGACATAGTTTAGATGGCTTGTTCTGCAAGTTCGTCCTCCGGCTGCTATGACCCCCCCGCCTTGGGGTCTGCGGATTCCTTTTCAGGCAGATTCCTGCGGTGTTTACTTTGGTGCTGTGAAGGCAAGCTCCTGTAGGCTCGGTAATTGTGTGTTGTTAGCGAGTGTATCTGCTTGACTTTCGATCGTCGTCAGACCCCTTGAGCTGTGCGGAAAGTTTGTAGAGAACCCACTTCAGTAAGGCGTAAGCCGAAAATTGTATTTAATATGTTTGAGACTGTGGGTCGCGCGGATCTCAAAAGGTTGCTGTGTTTTCCTCCTTATCTCTCTCTCATGCTCAGAGAAAAACGATATATATATATATACATATATAAGCAGGAAAACGAGAACTCCTGTGCTGAGGTGGTTGTGATTTTGGAGACGGATGCCACAGCCAATGAAGAAGAAGCACCCCTTTGGATGCGAATCGCGTGGCTTGGACGAATCATAAGACTTCGAGTGAGTAGGTTCGTGCTCTCAAGCGCCCACCAGAGAAGACACGTCAGGTGTTTATAGAGTTCTGCAGGTGACAGGAGTCTCATTACCCGTGTATCCACATGTCTCAAGACACCCTCATAGTACTGGAACCTGGAACACGAAATCCGAGAATCGAGGCCGTAGAACTCTGTGACTTCAAGGGCCGCAGTTTCGAGGAAAGCCCTTTCGCAGTCCCCTAGGGGGCCCAATAACCGTGCTGGCCTCTGGTCCCAAATCCTACATTTACAGCCCCTCAAATCCCAAGGAATTGGGCATTTTTGACGGCTGGTCGGCTGAAATTCAGGGCTCCAGAGCTATCGCGTCAGCAGACTCTGGTGAGTCAATGCCTGTGGGATGCAGGGCTCGACGAATTGCTTTCTCCGGGACTTCAGTTTGCGAAGAAGGATTTGGCCAACTAATCTGAATTGTTCGGACTATACTCCCTTTACCATGACAGACACATGACTCTACATATAGCATATGTCTATATATATATGTATATATTCCTCTTGGTATGCCCCCAAACCCGATTCTAAGTCTTGAGGCCTTGTTCTTCCGGTTTCGGGCATATGAAACCGTTGGTGCTTAGGGGATCAGCCCGAGCCGCCGTGATATCTAGAGACTCAGGACCGAGGAGGTTCTTTAATGCGACTCCTGGGAGAAGTTTGTCCTCACAGATAAGCTTCGCAGATTAGGTGTGCCGTGACAGATGTGTATGTAGTGCGTATGCGCAGGCTTGCATGGGACTAGAATGCAGCGAATGTTGGACATGCGGCGGTCCGCAGCCTTCAGCTGTCGGCCTGCGACGAAATGTTCTTGCTGTAGGCTTCGATCCCTGCGTCATCCCAAAGCCATAGGACCAGGCGCTCGCAAACCTGAGGTTTACACCATAGAGGCCGCCTCAAAGATCTACGCATTGCGCTGGATGCATCTGGGCATTTTCCGGCAAAGGTGATCATGAGCCAAAGCTTTTGGGTCTTTTGCAACATACTTCAAAAAGAAAAGTTACAGTTTGGATTGCATGCTGTCTACAGCAATTGCCACGATCATGTGCTGTCGCTGAGGGGATCTGAGGGGGGTTAAAGCATATGATTGCACCGTGCTTCATATCTACCCGCGGACGTGCAGAACTAATGCTGGACAAACAACTGCTAGAAGCTAGTGACAGCTCGTGTGCATGTATGGAGGTATCTATTATTGCACACATGTGTAGACTAGAGCGTGTGTGTGTGTGTGTGTCTGTGTCTGTGTGTGTGTGTGTGTCTCTCTCTCTCTCTGTGTTTTTTGTTTATGCATATTCCATTCGTCCCGGCGAATAGCAACAGCATGCACAAATCCGCATGCTAACCTTTAGCCGGCAGCTAGACCCTGAACCCTAAGCCCAGAATCTGAAGCTGAGGTACTTCAAAGACTCGTGGAATCTCTTGGACTTTACCGTCTTCCGGCTGAATCGTTTGAGGTTGCGACACGAAGTTTGCGGTGTGTAATTAGTATGTGGTTGCAGTTGCCGTAGCCGTAGCAGTGGCCGTCGCCGCAGTAGTTAGTAGTTCAGGGTTAAGTAGTTAGTTGCGTTGGCAGTATTAGTATTAATATGTTTATCATCATCATGACTATCATTATCCGTAGCCGTCGTCGTCGTCGTCGTC